>NMUG010012163.1:0-10436 GCA_002855965.1 Monotropa hypopitys
AACCCTAATTAGAGCAGTAACAAGTGCAGCACCTTACCATACAATGCAAGCCATGGAGGTTCCTATCAATGTTTGTGATAAGTTAGATAAACTCAATAGGGATTTTTTGTGGGGCTCTAATGATACAAACAGAAAATTACACTTGTTGAAATGGAAAGCAGTATGTATCAATAGAGACAAAGGAGGGCTTGGAATCAAACAATTGCGATTCCGAAACCAGACTTTCCTATCCAAACTTGGATGGAAAATTCTGTCGGGCAATAAAAATTTGTGGGTTAATATACTACAAAACAAATACTTAAAAGGAATCAATTTTATGGAGGCCACCCCAAAAAGTAGTGGCTCCCCACTTTGGAAAACTATTCTCAGAACTAGGCCTTCACTCGCTAAGGGTTTAAAGTGGACGGTGGGGAAAGGCAATAATATAAATGTTTGGACTAATTGGTGGTGTGGTAACTCACCCCTGGGCCAACTTCATCCTGGACCCCACGTTAATTCTACTGATAGGGTAAATACCTTACTAAATGTTGATGGGTCATGGAGACTTAACTTAATTTCAGATTTGGTTTCTGCACAGTCGTTAAATGCTATTACTAGAATTCATGTTTCCAGGTTTAGCGAAAACGAAGACACTCCTCACTGGGGTTTGACGCCGTCAGGTATGTTCACAATTTCTAGTGCCTATGACTTTATTTCTAACGCTGAGGTTTGCTCCACGGAGTGGAAGTGGATTTGGAAATTGAAAATACCCCCAAAACTTAAAGGTTTTCTTTGATTATTGTTTCTTGACCGCCTTCCTACGAATGCACTGAGATTCATGCGAGGCATTGGAAGCGAGCAAAATTGCCCTCGCTGTAATTGTAACAGGGAGGACTCCACTCATCTGTTCAGGGATTGCCCCAAGGCCAAAGAAATTTGGGAAAATCTCCCTTCAAATTTTAAATGGGGAATCCCGAGTGACTCAAGTCCAACAGTGGACTGCCTCAAGGTAAACTTGAGACCAAAAAAGATGGATGGGATCAAATAGGGAGAAATATTCTCTTTTTGCGGTAGCACTTTGGCAAATATGGAAAGATAGGAATGCAAAAGTGTTTAACAAATTAGATTCAACCCCTGTTATTAGCTTGAACAAAATCTTCATTTACTTTAATCAAATTATTAATGACTTCAAATCTGTTTTATCGCCCAATTTTGATAGATTAGCTAACATTGTATGGATACCTCCCTCTACAGGGGAAGTTAAGATCAATGTTGATGGTTGCTGGATGTTAACAAAGAATTTGGCTGGGTACGGCGGACTGGTGCGGGATGAGGCTGGTAGATGGATCCTAGGCTTCTTGGGAAAGTTGGAGGGAAACTCTTGTCTTGAGAAGGAACTATGGGGAATCTATAGGGGTTTAATGATTATCCTCTATAAAGGTTATACAAACGCAGTTCTAGAGACAGATTCCATGGAGGCAGTACAAGCGATCAATGAAAAATCCGATAGACTCAATGCGAATAGGAATCTAATCAACGACATCAATCATCTGATAAGGGGAACAAACACCACTTTGAAGCATCTTTAGGGAAGTCAACAGTTGTGCATACTATCTTGTCTACCTTGGCGCGGAGCAACTGGATGATTTAGCTATTTTAATTGAGCCTCCTCAAGGCATTAGGTTTTTATTAAGAGAAGATGCAATAGGAATTAGGCTTTCCTATCCTAATGTAGTGGTGATCTATGTTGTTGTCATCGGGTTACTTTCCTTGTTTTCTTTTGTTTTGTTTCTGAACCACCAAAAAAGAAGAAGACAATAAAACTAAAAATATAAAAAATAAATTAGAACAAAAGATGAATATTACAAACGTCAAACGTATCATCATTTGCCACGTACGTATCCACCACTAAGTTGCTGACACCTGGTATCACTAGTGGACTGTTGGTAAACGAGTCTTTGTCCCATTGGCTACCTCCGATACTTTTTTGTTTTTGTTTCCCTATTGGAGTGATTTAAGTAATAAATGAAAGTAAATTACACATTGGTCTACACGCTTTCCTACACTCTTCAAAACATTACACTTGCATCCTCTAATTTTAATTGTTTAAGTTAACTAAAACACTTTGAGGGCCTGTTTTTTTTAGGCCTGGAAGAGACGATAAATGGTTAAACTATAAGGGGTTAATTGACACAATTGAAAGTAAAGACCAAAGACTGAGATATTGTAAAAATATAAGGGTGCAAATTATGGCGCGCGCGAGATGAAGAGAGAGAGAGAGAGAGAGAAAAGGGATTGACATTATATAAACACAGAGAGATGAGCCTGAAATGCACGAGGGAAACCTAAAGCGAGGTCGCGGAAAAAATTTGAGCGTTCACAATCTTCTCTCTTCCCCCCCTCTTTAACTGCCCCACTTCTCTGAATCCCTTTCTGTCATCGTCTTTCAATTTCAGGGTTTGTTTTTTATCTTGATTTTGAACAAATTGAGCAAAAAAAAGAAGCAAACCCACAAGGGTGTTTTTTTTGAAAGTCAGGTGATTCAGAATAGAGATCCAGGTTTTTCTTTTCGGTATAAAATTTCGGTTTTCTTTTTCTTCTATCAAAACAACAAAGTGGACGATTTTTTCTGTCCACGGTTGATTTTGTATCATCTAATTTTCTTTCCAAGGATAGCCAAGGGTTCCTTATTTTTAAACCTTTTTCTATCTTTGTCTGTGTAGAAATTAGCCTTTGCCTGTTCTTTAATTTTGAACAGTTTGGTATTTTGACTTTCTGATCTATTTCTTGCTCCTTGGATTTTATCTTCTCTCTCTCTTCTCTCTAACTATTTCGTGCAGTTCTTTGTTGAGAAGACATGGCAGCGGCTATGGATTCATCCAGTTCCAGCAGTCCAGATTTCTCAGATCCATTTAGGGAGGAATTGATGAAAGCACTTGAGCCTTTTATGAACGGTGCCTCATCATCCTCCACCTCTCCCTCCCCATCTCTCTCTCACTCAACTTCCTCTCTTGCTCCTCCTCCTGTCTCTTATTCACCCTTTCCCAATTCCCCTTTTCTATATCCTTACTCTTCATCTTCAGTGCCCAACATGAACCCTACTTTTTCTCAAATGGGTCTTTCTCCAATCGGTTCACTGAGGCTCAACCAACTCACCCCATCTCAGATCCTTCAAATCCAGGCCCAGTTCCAACTCCAACAACAGCAGAGTCAGTACTTAGCGTCACTCTACAGCCAAAACCTTGCCCAAGTGCACCAAAATCGAAGCCAGAAACAAGAATCTTCTTTCTTTCTTGTCCCCAAGCCCATCCCAATGAAGCAAGTCGGAACTCCGGCGGGGAAGACACCAAAGCTTTACCGAGGAGTGAGACAGCGGCATTGGGGGAAATGGGTGGCCGAAATCAGACTCCCAAAGAATCGAACCCGGCTTTGGTTGGGCACTTTTGATACTGCTGAAGAAGCAGCTTTGGCTTATGACAAAGCTGCTTACAAGCTGAGAGGGGATTTTTCTAGGCTTAATTTCCCCAATTTTCGCCATCAAATTTGCCACGAATCCGCAGATTTAAGGCCTCCTTTACATTCCTCTGTTGACGCGAAACTCCAAGCCATTTGCCAGAGTTTGGCCGATTCGCAGAAACACGGGAAACGTGGGAAGAAACAGGGAAATTCAGGGAAAATTGCAGCAGTGGATTCGAATTTCAATGTTAATTCGTCAAATTGCGATCTCGGAATACATAGATCAGATGGCATCAAGGAGGAGGCTTTGCCGGATTTGTCTGATGAATCTTCGGCAGGGTCTTCGCCAGAATCCGATATCACGTTTCTTGATTTCTCTGAACCTTCATTCGATGAATCAGAGGATTTTGGGTTGGAAAAGTTTCCTTCTGTGGAGATAGATTGGGCTTCTCTTTAAATACCTGCTTCTAATGTGATTTAGTCTGTAGTTGGTAGTTTTAGTGGTTAAATTTGGTGTCTCGAGTAGCTTCTGCAATGGGTTTTTTGGGCATTTGCAGAGGTGAAACAAGGTTTGGCCGTCAGTAATTTTGAATGCTTAGGTAGTGTAGTTTTATAAACTTAATATGTAATGTTATGTTCTCTATTGGTCAAGCTGGTGTTTTTTAAAAGCAAGGCCGATGGAGTTTGTCATAGAGAGAACTGTCATATCATATGGGTCTGGTGTTTTCCTTTGTTGTAATTATTGGTCTCTGAATGTATAATTTCCTGTCTTTAATTATGTGGTGATTAGCAATTTGTTTATTGTTTTTCGTTTTATTTCTACGTTTTTTTGAAGTGTTTGAATGGTTAATCCCATGATTCTCATCTAATCTTCATTTTCTTAGAATTTAGCACAGCAGAAAATATGTGAATGGTATAAGGAAAGCTTTGGTTGAGAAGATATAAAAAAATTATTTATTATTTTTCAATTCGTGTGTATCTATTATACAAAATACAAAGTTGTTCCATTTATATTTTAATTTGTCTCAGTCATATATTTTTGTTCCAGTCATACAAGATATTATGGTCACGTCATCACAGAAAATCTATTATACAAAACATAATGGTGTGGGCCCCATACATTTTTTAAATACATTTTTTCTATATATTTTTATATATTTTTTCATACATATTCTCTATATATTTTTATACCGATTTTTATATACATTCTTTAAAAATAAAAAATAGTATAAATGTGTTAAAATATGTAAAATATTAGTCATAGCCCGTGCTGATGGCACGGGATGATAAAATTGACAAAATTTTATTATAGGGTTTTATTTAAAATATTATTTTAAGCAACTCTGTAAAAAATTATCTCAATCGGATGAAAAATAAATTTTTATGATTTTCTGAAGTTTAATTGACATAAAGTGTGAGCTAAACTGCAAGAAATATCAGAAAATCACAGAAATTATACATTTTTTATTTGATTGAGATGTTTTTTACAGGATTGCTTAAAATAATATTTTTAATAAAACTCAAAAATAAATTTTAATTTTGAGACCCGTGTGGGCCCCACACGTGGGCCGTGCATGAGTGTATAGTCTCGTGTATGACTTGTTCTAAAAGATTGGTTTGCACGGTGGGCATGTGACTGTGCATTTGGGCGTGTGACTGTGCATTTGAAAATATGACTGAGATATTTTGAATATGACCGAGACATTTGGGAAAAGATGACATGGATCATCCTGTTTTGTATAATAGATTTTATAATTTTTAAACATAAAAAACAATTTTTTTAGTGTTTTACAAAAATTATTTTGATTATATTTTTTCTTTAACTACATAAATGTTTAATTTTTGTAATTGAATTTAAATGAGTAAAAATTTTGAATTAATTTACTCAATTATGATTTTTATAGTTTTTTACATAATTTTCTATACCGAAAACATGAATCGAGTGTCGTCACTTATTTTGAGTGTCGAAAGCACTACTAACACCCGAATTTTTGTCATACTTTTAGGTATTGTGTTAAATTTTTTATTTTATCGCCCCGTGACACGGGTTATGACTAGTCTTATATATGTGTAATAGACTTTGAAGTAATTGGAAATTCTTCTAAGGTTCTCAAGGCTCCTGAATTGGCTGATAAACGATCTTATCCTTTTTGTTATGTATAAATAATAAACATCTAAGATATGCAAATCCTCCTCTCATGTTTAGTATTGCTTGCATTGAAACTTGTTATTGCTTCAAGTTTCTTAGTAATTGTTGGAGACCGAACTAAAGAGAGACCGGAGCCACAATCTCTTCCGAGAGGACCAAAGCACAGGCCAGAGTTAGGATGACCGAACAGATCAGGGCCGATAGAGGGAGCTCCCTGGGGCTCGCTTCGGCACTGAAGCCTCACAGTCCACGGACAGCTCCATGCCGATTGCCAGTAATGCCAAAAGGTGCTCCTTTGGCCAGACAGGACAAAAGCCTCGACTGCAGGAAAGATTATCTCATGAGATAGCATCCCAGGTTTTGTGCGCATGGCAGACACACGCTTGATACAATGATCAGTTTTTCTGTGATTACTGCAGCACATCAGACATGCTTTTCAGCTTTTCTGCCGCCCAATGCTGTCAGGCACCGCCGCCTGATACTATCGGAGGCCGATCTGTCGGTCGGTCGCTCAGGCGCACAGAGGGGACATGTACATTGTTCAATGGTGCAGAAGGGCAGCCCACTCATGCCGAAGCGCGTATCGCACACTCATCGATAGTTCTATAAATAGAAGAGAGCATTCAATGCTTGAGGTAAACATTCTTTCTTACCCAAAGCTCTGTCAAATTGCTTTCTCTCTCTCTTTAAATCGTTGCTCACCGGCGACATTTGCCGGTAGCCTAACGTGTTCTCTTTTGCAGCACAGCTCCGTCGATCTCCTTCGCTAGTAGTTTGGGAACCACCGCAAGAAAGGCTTACCCCCCAACAATTGGCAATTCTACCGGGGAGACCTTTCTCAAACTCTCAAACTCTTTGTTCTAGTTTGAAGATGGCCTCGAAGAACTAGAACTCGAAGGGGAATCAATCTGATGGCCCGAAGGGCCAAGGGAAAAGGGATTTCAAGGCAGGAGGATTCTGTTGTCCACATGCCCGAACAGTCCCTTGTCGACGATGACAACCACCGCACCAACATGTGCCCTGACCCCCGACCAAGCTCACTACAAGGTAGTACATTCATAAGTTGGAGGGTGACTTGGGACAGAGGGACCACCAAATCGACGCCCTCATACACGAGATGACCCTCCTAAAGGAGGCCACCACGAAGAGAAGAACAGCACTTGTACCAAGCCATGCCGAGGAGGATGAACGAGAGTACCAGGCGCCTTCCCAAAGCAGAAGCAAATTTGAACAAGACAAGCCCTCTGTCTTGAACAGACTTGGAAGAAGGGAGGAGGAAGTCCGTGCCCAGCAGAGGGTTAACGAGGACCGTTGCGTCAGGCACCGAGTCTTGCATCCCCGGCATAGAGACGAGCATTTGGCCGAGAGTCGTTGGCTAGCTGTCTTTGATCGTCTCGGTCCCAATGCGGTCCCAGCAACTCAGAGACCTCACCCAACACGGGAGCTGTCATTCCTCATGAACCAGAGGCACAACAGCCAAAGAGACAGTCAGGTGCCATATTCAGAGCAAGAGGTCACTCAGAGAAGAAGAAGAGAGGTCCTACCGGCTCATACATATAAGCCGTGCCGACAGGAAAGAGTTCCCTTCTCTCCGTTTTCACCAGAGATTAAAGCCACGAGGCCTCCGGTGGGACTCTCTGCTCCTAAATTCAATAAGTATGATCCCAAAATGAATTCATACACCTATATTGTGCACTTCAGGCAGATGATGTCCCTCTACTCAGGAGAGGATGCCTTGATGTGCAAGCTCTTTCCTTCCAGTCTAGGAGAGGTTGGATTGCTTTGGTTTGATCGTCTGCCAGTGGGGTCCATCTATTCGTAGAAAGACATCTCATCGACCTTCTTAGCTCGGTTCATCACCAGTTCCAGGGTCAAGAAAGAGGTTGATTCCCTCCTCGGCCTACGGCAAGCAAGGTCAGAATCTCTGTACCAATACGCAGCCCGGTATTAGGACCTCTACAACGACATCGAAGACTGCGATCAAAAAATCGTAGTGATGTCATTCAAGCTCGGCCTGGATCACTCTAGACGAGAGTTCGAAGATCTGATGCTGTTCCCTCCGGCTACCATAAATGAGCTCATGGCCAGAATCGAGCTCCACGCAAAACTTGAAAAGGTCAAAGAGGAAAGGAGTAGGACCGATCAGCGCTTTGGCCACAGTTCCAACATAATAGTGCGGTTAGAAGAAAAGAGTCCAACACTCTCCAGATAGGGGAGCCACGAACGTACAAACCGTACGAATTCGTAGCCCACACCACCGTCTTCAAACAACCAACATTTATGCTCCTTCGCAAAATTGAAAAGGAGCTATTTTCAAATGACCGGAGAAGCGATTGGGGTCCCCCAGAGGGGGAAATGACAAATTCAGATGCTCCTACCACAGGGAGAAGGGCCATCTGACGACCAATTTCCAAACCTACAAGGATTTTCTTGAGGAGATGGTCACTGCTGGCCACCTTGGGGAATATGTTGACACGGAGAAAACCGCTGTTGTCGTGTCGAAGGATGATCCAAAGCCAGTCCTACGCATTATCAACGTGATTCACGGAATGGTGGATCACCGATGAGAAGAGGAGCTCTGGTCATAGCTCAAGCAAATAGAGGTGAATGAAGTCCTGGCTCAGATAGAGACTCCAATAGGGTTCAGCACCCTCATGACGACGCGCAAGTCGTCACCCTACAGGTTGTCGACTGCCAAGTCCGAAGGGTCCTCATCGAACTCGGCAACTCAGCAGACGTCATGTATTATTCCTTATTCAAGCAAATGGGGTACGAGACAGAAGACTTACTACCGACCGACGTACCACTAGTGGGGTTCAATGTGGATTTTGTCTGACCGCTTTGAAAAATCCTCATCCTAGTGACCATCGGCTCGGTCACCACCGAGGTGGAATTTGTGGTGGTCGACGTCCCATCACCCTACAATGCCATTCTGGGCCGAACCTGGGTCTATAGCATCAAGGGAGTGGCCTCCACATACGATCAGGTCATCAAATTTATCGGCAGCAGAGGAGTGGAAGAGCTTAGGGGAGACCAAACGTCTGCGAAGCAGTACTATATCGTTGTTGTCAAAGGCAAGGTCACTTCTGAGTAGGTCCACTAGGTGGAGGTTCCGGACCAACCAGTGCTGGAGGACGTCGGTACAAGTGCCTCAGCAAAATCAATTGACGACCTTGTCACCGTCCCTCTGAGCGTCGATGATCCAGAGCGCTTCTTTCTTATCGGCTCTCATATGGCCGAAGGAGACAAGGAGGCTATGGTCAACTTCTTGAAGCAGAACGTGGAGGTGTTCACCTAGATGCCCTACGAAATACCGGGCGTGGATCCAGATTTCGTCAGTCACCACCTCAACGTCCAGTCAGAATGATGTCCTCTTATCTAGAAAGCTTGGCGATCGGTAGCTGCTCATGCCGATGTCGTCATAGAAGAAGTAGATTACCTGACTGAAGCGCATGCAATCCGAGAAGTTCACTATCCTACCTGGTTGGCTAATACGGTGGTGGTTGAAAAGAAGACCGACAAGTGGAGGGTTTGTGTAGATTACACTAACCTCAATGAAGCTTGCCCCAAAGACAATTTTCCAGTGCCCAAGATAGATCAACTGGTCGATTCAACGGCAGGACATCCCCGAATGAGTTTCATGGATGCCTACTGAAGGTATCATCAGATTGTGATGTTCGGCCCGGACCAAGAGAAGACGACATGTATTACACCAAGGGGGCTCTTCTGCTACAGGGTCATGCCCTTCGGCCTCAAGAATGCCAGAGCAACTTACCAAAGAATGATCACTAAAATGTTCAACTCTCATCTTGGCGACATTATGAAAGCCTATATTGATGACATGGTAGTCAAACGAAAGACCGAGGAGAATCATCTAGCCGATCTGCAGAAGGTATTCGATATTCTAAAAAAATACAAACTTTGGCTCAATGCTTTGAAATATGCCTTCGGAGTTAACTCAGGCAAGTTCCTGGGCTATTTGGTCACATATCGAGGCATTGAGGCCGACCCTTCTCAGATCTCGGCAATCTAGAAATAGAAGACCCCATGACCCTCAAAGAAGTTCAAAAGCTCGCAAGAATGGCGACAGCCCTCAACTGGTTCATCAGTCGATCCTCAAACAAGTGCCGACCATTCTACGAAGCCCTGAAGAAGAACAGACGATGACATTTTCTCTGGACCGACCAGTGCAGGGAATCCCTCAGCCATCTCAAAGAATACCTCTCATCGGTTCCCCTTCTCTCCAAACCAATGTAGGGGAAGAGCTATTCCTATACCTGGCTGTAACTCCACATGCCGTCAGCTCAGCCTTGGTTCGGCTAGAAGGGCTCGAGCAACTACCGGTCTATTTCTTAAACAAATCTCTCATCACCGCGAAAACCAGGTATCTCCCTCTCAAAAAACTTGCATATGCTCTAGTTATTGCTTCCAAGAAACTGGCACCGTACTTCCAGGCGTACACCATTGTGGTTCTAACCAAGTTCCCTCTTTGGTCGATTTTGAAACGAGCTGACCTATCTGACCGGATAACCAAATGGGCCACCGAGCTTGCAAAATTTGAAATCAAATTCTAGCCGAGAACAGCCATCAAAGGTTAGATCTTATCCAACTTGTTGATACCCAAATTCTGACTCACCCCCTAGAAATTCAGAAATCAGCAAAACCATCTTTTTCAATATCCGAATGCACCTCCGGAATGTTCAGAATCACCGCGAACAGCACCGACGATACCCGAGAAATACAGTAACAGTGAACGAGCAGCGATGAAGTGTTGAGGAACATTCACCTGTCGCAAAATTTAAAGTCGATCCGCCAATCCACAAATTTTTCGACGGACGGCACTGAAACCGCA
>NMUG010012164.1:0-10431 GCA_002855965.1 Monotropa hypopitys
AAAAATCCAAAAAGTATTATTTTGCCCGGAGACCTGGCCAGACCGGACTGATTGCCGGCTTGCCGGACTCGGACAAGTATGCCGACGACGTCCTCATCGTCTCCGGTCGCTCTTTCATCCCTTTTCCTCTCGGAGGGGGGGGGGGTCATGTGTATACCGTGCCCTTTCTGGAGGGTGTCCCCGGTAAGTTCTTATTACGTCGGCTTGACTTTCCTCTTAACTGATCTTTTGGATTTCTAACCTGCTTTTTTCCGTGCAGACGCCGGGGTCCTTAGTGGTTGCAAGAATGCGGTCGACGCTGATAGGGTAAGGGCTTTTTCTGCTTTGAGAGAAGCCAGACGCTGGGCCCCGACCTTGTTGGAGTACCATCCAACTTATACCCATACTCTTCGGTCGCGACCTCCCTAAGCCGAGCCATCTGCTAGGCGTTCTGCCGAACCTTCCGCTACCCATCCAGCCGAACCATCTGCTTCTCCGTCTATCGAGGAGGTAGAGGTAGAAATGGGGCCAAAGAAGGTGATCAATCTTGAAGACGACTTCCTGGCCGATGAGATGGAGGGCCTAAACGTTGAGCCCGTGGTGACCATTATGAAGGAAACGCCGGCAAGAGGCCGCTCCGGCGAAATTATGGAGATGTTGCAGAGGGCTCGCCGGGAGAAGAGTCCCGGGACTGAGGAAACAGTACAATCGGCTGAGCATTCTTCGGCTGCTGCTCAGAAGAGTCCTGCCCGGGATCCCGCAGCGCAGGAGACGGCGCAATCCTCACAGCGGGAGGTAATTCCATTTGAGCCGAAGCTATCCTACGAGGGCCTTGTTCCCGAGATGGGGGACACGCTGGACGAGCGCCCCGGTCTGGCACTGGCTCTGGCCCAGGCCTTCACTCTGCCGAGGGAGATGGAGCGCCTCCCCAAGGACCCTCGGTCCTGTTTCCGCCGGATGATGTACTACAACGGAATGGTAAGCATATCTGTCATGTATAACCTTTTTCCTTCGGCATTTGCATTGGTAACTTGTCTATTTTGCAGATGATGCACGCTGTTGCCGGCGTGGATCAACGCCTCGGCCAGGTACAGGCTGCCCGACAAGAAGGCGGAGGAGAAGCTCGCCGAGGCTCTGGGGTCTGTGGCCGCGCTGGAGGAAAAGAACAAGCAGATCCTGGCGACGGTCGAGATCAATGTGGCAGAGTGGTCTGCTAAAAATGCTCGGCTTGAGGAGCTCCAGGCTTAGAACCTCAGTCTGAAGGCGGAGATGGAGGAGGTGCAGAAGCGAGCAGCCGAGAAGGAGGAGGAGGACTATGGGAGGGGGTATGAAGAGGCGGCCGCTGAGTGCCGCAGCCAGCTAGGGAGGCCGAAGGAGAAGGTCTTCAAGAAGGGATGGGTCAATGCCAAGGTCTCTCTGGGGGCCGAGGACAGCGCTGAGGGCGTGGGGGAGATCCCTGAAATGAGGAAATCCAAGGCTGGAGCTTGGATCTTTTCTGCTCCGACGGTTACTCCGGCTGTTGTGGCCGATCCTCCTGTTGGGACCGAGGCACCCGGGACTGGAGCTGTCGGTTCCTCCCAACCGACTGCTTGACCATCCTTGCGCTCCCGTTTTGTAATTTTGCTCTACGTTTGTCTGGGCCGAGCCGACCTGTGGCCAGCTCCTTTTGTCTACTTTCATGTCTGCACGTTTTTATTTGTGTTGCTCTACCAACTTCCGCCAGCCAAGGAAAGGGTTTTGGTTAACCAAGGCGTTTTCCTCGGTTAGGCCCAATACTTTGCTGCTTGCAAGATGAAGATTTCTCCGGCGCATGCCTGAGCGACACTTGTACATTTTTTAGATAAATGATAACTTGTGTAATGCTTCGACTATGTTGCGCCGAAGATCTGTGAGTTCCCTCGGTACAACCACCGAGGGGCTGCATGCACGTTTTGTAGATAAACGGCAACTGCAAGCTGCTTCGGCGGTGTAGCACCGAAGAGCTGTAAGCTTCCTCGGCAAAGCCACCGAGGAGCTGCATACACGCTTTGTAGATAAACGACAACTATGAGCTGCTTCGGCGATATAGCGCCGGAGAGCTGTAAGCTTCCTCGGCAATGCTACCGAGGAGCTGCATGCACGTTTTATAGATAAACGGCAACTGTGAGATGCTTCGGTAATTTAGTACCGATGCAGAAGATAAAGTTTGCGCGAGATTTTTGGAAATCACTTTCATTGATTGGGGGCCCTAGGCCAAATTTACATTCAGTGGTAGTACAATCTCAGGTTCGTAGCATTCCACGGTCTTGGGGTTGGAGTACCGTCCAGGTCTTCAAGGCGGTAAGCCCCGGTTCCTGCGTGTCCGGTTACCCTATACGGTCCTTCCCAATTGGGACCGAGCTTTCCGTCGGAACTCTTCTTCTTGTTTCCCACCACCTTCCTAAGGATGAGATCGTCGATTTTGAATGCCCTGGGCCCGATCGTTCTGGCAAAATTTCTGGCTACCCCCTGCTAGTAGGCGGCTAGTCTGATCCTAGCCCAGTCTCTTCTTTTGTCGGTCAGATCCAGGTCCTTATGAATTGCTGCGCTGTTTATGGCTTCATCGAACCCTTCGGTTTTGATGGTTGGGAGCCCGGCCTCTAGCAGAATGATTGCTTCCATGCCGAAGGCTAGAGAGAACGGAGTCTGTCCTGTGGAGCGCCGTGGAGTCGTTCGGTAGGCCCAAAGAACGCTGGGGAGTTCTTCGGCCCATCTTTCTTTAGCTGCTTGAAGTCTTCTTTTAATACCGCTGCCGATGGTCTTGTTGGATGCTTGGGC
Organism: Monotropa hypopitys; assembly: GCA_002855965.1. Classification (NCBI taxonomy): domain Eukaryota; kingdom Viridiplantae; phylum Streptophyta; class Magnoliopsida; order Ericales; family Ericaceae; genus Monotropa; species Monotropa hypopitys. The sequence goes on from NMUG010012164.1 coordinate 2,776, forward strand.
TTGGCCGTTGCCTTGTGGGTAGTGAGGGGTTGAGTTGTAGAACTTGATTCGATGCTCGGCACAGAAATTGGTGTAGAGGTCCCCTACGAACTGAGTGCCGTTGTCAGAGATGAAGGCATAGGGGATGCCGAAGCGGGAGACAATGTTCTTCCAAGCAAATCTCTTCACATCCTTGTCTTCTATGGTGACCAATGGCTCAGCTTCAACCTACTTGGAGAAGTAATCTGTTGTCTGATCAGAATTTTGAATCCTCCTGGTGTCGTAAGAAGCTTGCCGACGATGTCCAAGCCCCACTGAGCAAAAGGCCATGGGCTGGTTAACGGTGTAAGCTCCTCGGCAGGTTGTCTGATGATCGGGGAGAACTGCTGGCAGGAGTCACACTTCTTCACAATCTGTTCTCCGTCTTCCATCATCTTCGGCCACCACTACCCTTGCGAGATAGCCCGGTGCGCTATTGATCTTCCCCCGGTATGAGCTCCACAGCTGCTGGCATGGAGCTTCTGCAGCACTCCTTCCACCAATGTCGGGTGCACACAAAGGAGGTACGGCCCGGAGAATGACCGCATGTACAACTTGTCATGAGGGTCAAGCCAGAACCGAGCCGACTTATGGACGATTTGGTGGGCCTCCCTCTTGTCTTCTAGAAGTGATCCGTCCTTCAGAAATACAATGATTGGGTCCATCCAACTGGGACCCTGGCTGATGGAGAGGACAGTTTGCTGCTTCGGCACTTCGATGCTCGGCTGAGCCAGGCTTTAGACGCTGACCGTCCTCTGCTCTCTGACTTCTGCTGCTGAGGCTATTCCGGCCAGAGCGTCGGCATGGGCGTTTTGTTCCCTACCGACCTGCTAGATTTGGATTTGCTTGAACAGCCCCATTATTTCTTTGACTTTCTGCATGTATCTTCCCATCCGCTCATCTCGGCACTCGTAGTCACCGTTGACCTGTTTGACCACGAGCTGGGAATCGCTGTAGATGCTCAGGCTCTGAATTTCCAACTCCTCGGCTGCTTTCAGTCCGGCCAGGAGTGCTTCATACTCTGCCTCATTGTTCGAGGCGCTGAAGTTGAGCCGAAGAGAGTGCTCATGAGTAATTCCCTCTGGAGAGATGAGGACAACTTCGGCCCCGTTTCCTCGACAGTTTGATGCGTCGTCCACAAACATCCTCCATGAGTCCTGATTTTACAGAGACTCTGGCAAGACTTGTTCGGTCACAGTTTCTTCAAGATGAGGCTCCTCAGGCCGAGGAGAGAATTCTGCGAGGAAGTCGGCCAGGATTTGACCTTTGATAGCCGTTTTGGGTTGGAATTTGATGTCAAAGTTGGCCAGCTCCACGGCCCACTTGGTGAGTCGACCGGATAAGTCGGCGCGTTTAAGCAATGCCCGAAGAGGGAACTCGGTCAGGACCACTATGGTATGTGCCTGGAAGTATGGTGCCAATTTCCTAGAAGCAATAACCAGAGCATATGCAAGTTTTTCAAGAGGAAGATACCTGGTCTCGGCGCTAATGAGACATTTACTAGAGAAGTAGACTGGCTGCTGTTCAAGCCCTTCTTGCCGAACCAGTGCTGAGCTGACGGCATGTGGAGTGACGGACAGGTATAGGTACAACTCTTCCCCCTGCATTGGTTTGGCAAGCAGGGGAACTGAAGAGGGGTATTCTTTGAGATTGCTGAGGGCCTCCTTACACTGATCAGTCCATAGAAAATATCTTCGGCTATTTTTCTTCAATACCTCATAGAATGGTTGGCATTTGTCTGAGGATCTGCTGATGAACCGGTTGAGAGCCGCGGCCATACCTGCAAGCTTCTGCACTTCTTTTAGAGTCCTTGGCTCTTCAATCTTCTGGATGGCCGAAACCTGAGAGGGATCGACCTCTATGCCTCGGCGCGTGATGAGGTATCCCAGAAACTTCCCCGAGCCAACTCTGAAGGCGCACTTTGAAGGGTTGAGTCGGAGCTTGTGCTTCTTCAATATGTCGAATACCTTCTGAAGATCATCCGGGTGGTTTGCTTCGGCCTTGCTCTTGACCACCATATCATCTATGTAGGCCTCCATTGTGTCGCCGAGCTGTGAGCTGAACATCTTCGTGATCATCCTCTGGTATGTTGCTCCGGTATTCTTCAAGCTGAAGGGCATCACTCGGTAGCAGAACAGACCCCTTGGAGTGATAAATGTTGTTTTCTCCTGATCTAGGCTGTACATTGCTATCTGGTGGTACCCTTGGTAAGCATTCATGAAGCTCATTCTGGGGTGCCCGGCCGTTGCATCCACCAGCTGATCAATCCTCGGCACAGAAAAGCTGTCCTTGGGGCAAGCTGCATTGAGGTTAGTGTAGTCAACACAAACCCTCCACTTGCCGGTCTTCTTCTTGACCACCATCGTGTTGGCTAACCAGGTGGGATAGTGCACTTCTCGGATCGCCTGCGCTTCGGTCAGACGGTCCACTTCTTCAATAACGGCATCGCCATGAGAGGCTGCCGATCGCCTGGCTTTCTGAACGACGGGCCGGCACTCTGGCCGGACGTTGAGGTGATGGCTGATGAACTCTGGGTCTACGCCCGGCATTTCATAAGGCGTCCAGGCAAAAATCTCTACGTTGCTTTTGAGGCAGCTGATTGTGGCTGCCTTGTCTGCCTCTGACATCTCCGAACCGATAAGAAAGAAGCGTTCCGGATCATCGGTGCTTAGAGGGATGGTGTCAAGGTCCTCAATGGATTTGGCTGAGGCACTTGAACCGACGTCCTCCAGCACTGGTTGATCAGGAACCTCCACCCAGTGAACTTGCTCGTGGGTGACCTTGCCCTTGACGGCAGCGATATAGCACTTCTTGGCCGAGGCTTGGTCTCCCTTAAGCTCCTCCACCCCTCTGGAGCCGATGAATTTGATGACCTAGTGGTATGTGGAGGCAACTCCCTTGATGCTATGGACCCAGGTTCGGCCCAATATAGCGTTGTAGGGCGACAGGACGTCGACTACCACAAACTCTACCTCGGTAGTGAACGTGCCGATGGTCACTGGTATGGTAATCTTGCCGAGCAGCCAGACAGATGCCGCATTAAACCCTACCAGTGGCATGTCAGTCGGTTGTAGGTCCTCTGATTTTCACCCCATTTTCTTGAACAAGGAGTAGTACATGACGTCTGCCGAACTGCCGAGGTCAACGAGGACTCTACTGACCTGACAGTCGGCAATTTGCAAAGTGACGACTAGCGCGTCGTCGTGGGGATGTTGGACCCTTTCAGAATCTCTAGAGGAAAAGGTGATGGAATACCTTGAGTCCGGCTTTGACTTCTTCGGCATGGGCTGGACGGCAAGAATTTCCTTCGCCTCGATCTGTTGAAGCTCAGACCGAAGTTGCTCCTCTCGTCGGTGATCCACTGTCCTGTGGATTACGTTGATGATGCTCAGGACCGGCTTGGGGTCTTCCTTCGGTACGACCGTGGCCATTTTTTCAGTATCAATGAACTCACCAAGATGGCCTACCATGACCAGCTCCTTCAAGAAATCCTTGTAGGCTCGGCAGTTGGTTGTGAGGTGGCCCTTCTCCCTGCGGTAAGAGCATCTGAACTTGTCGTTGCCACCTCTCTGGGCTCCCAACCTCTTCTCCGGCCATCTGAAGAACGGCTCCTTTTCGATTTTGCGAAGGAGCATGAAAGTTGGCTGTTTGAAGACGTTGGTGTGAGCCACATACTCGTACGACTTGTACATCCGGGGCTCCCTCGGCTGGACAGTATTAGTTTCTTTCCTTCTGGCCGAGTTGTTGTGTTTGTTGGATCCCTGGCCAGAGCGCTGGTCGGCTCTGCTTCGCTCTTCCTTGGCCTCCTCCAGTTTGGCGTGGAGCTCAATTCTGGCCATGAGCTCATTCATTGTGGCCGGAGGGAACAACATCAGATCCTAAAACTCTCGGATGGAGTGGTCCAGACCGAGTTTGAAAGATGTGACTGTAATCTTCTGATCGCAATCCTCGATCTCGTTGTAGAGGTCCCAATACCGGGCTGCGTATTGGCGCAGAGATTCTGACCTTGCTCGCTGAAGGCCGAGAAGGGAATCAACCTCTTTCTTGACTTTGGTGCTGGTGATGAACCGAGCCAAAAAGGCCGTTGAGAGATCTCTCCATGAAGAGATGGACCCTGCCGGCAGTCGGTCAAACCAAAGTAACCCAACCTCGCCGAGGCTGGATGGAAAGAGCTTGCACATCAAGGCATCTTCCCCAGAGTAGAGGGATGTCATCTACCTGAAGTGTACAATGTGGGTGTATGAATCTATTTTGGGATCGTACTTGTTGAACTTGGGGGCTGAGAATCCCGCTGGAGTCCTAGCAGCTTCGATCTCCAGAGTGAATGGAGTGCAGGGGGCTCTATCCCGCCGACACGGCTCATAGGTCCGAGCCGGTGAGACCGCACTTCTTCTGCTTTGGGACACCTCCTGCTCTGAGCGAGGTGCCCGACTTTCTCCCTAGCCGCTGTGCCTCTGGCGCCTGGGGGTGACTGTTCTCGTGCTGGGCGGGGCCTTCGAGCTGCATTGGGGCCGAGGCGATCAAAGACTGGCGGCAAGGGCCGTTGGCTTTCACCCGAACGTTCTTCCCTGTGCCGGGGAGGCGAGACTTGGCACCTGACGTGACGTTCCTCGTTGTTCCTTCGCCGAGCAGGGACTTCTTCCACCCTGCCCCAGCCTATTTAGGGCCGAGGGCCGGGTCTGCTGGGACATGCTCCTACTCTGGGACGGCTCCTAGTACTCTCTGTCTTCCTCGGCGCGGCTCTGTTCGGGAGCTGCCCGCTTCTTCTCGGTAGCCTTTCTGAGCAGGATCATCTCTCTGATAAGGGCATTGATCTGCTGATCCCTTCGGCCCAGATCGCCCTCCAACTGGCGAATGTACTGCCGCGTAGTCTGTTTGGCCGGAGGATCTGGGCATTCGCTGCTGTGGTAGCTGGCGTCGCTGGCACGGACCCGCTCAGGAGTGCAGAGAGCAGAGTCCGCTGCCCTGGCCAGCTCCTTCCCTTTGTTCATTCTTCCACTGGACTGATCGTCCTTGGAGTTCCTGTCCCTGGAAGCCATCTTCAACTGAGAAAGGTGTTCTAGAGCTCACGGTGGGAATTTGAGTGTGAGAGAAAAGGGCTCTCCAGCAGAGTCGCCAATTGTTGGGGGGTAAGCCTTTTTGGTAGTGGATTCCGGCGGTGAGCGGTAGAGCTGAGTGGCTGGACCTGGCTGCACAGTGAACAAATGTTAGGCTACCGGCGGCGTCGCCGGTGGACCCTCCGATGACAAAGTCAGCAAAGAGATTGTAAAGAGAGAAAGTAAATGGGCAGAGCTTGGGCTAGTGAGAGAGTGTGTACCATGCATTGAATGCCAAGCTCCTTATATAGAACATCGGAGAGTGCTGGCCACGCGCTTCGGCGTGGGTGAGCCGCCCATCTGCGGCATGGGACAGTGCACCTGTCCCCTTTGAGCATACGGGCGTGTGGCCGACCGGGCAATTTCCGACAATGTCAGGCGGCGCCGCCTGACAGCCTTGGGTGGCAGAAAAGCTGATAAAGGTTGTCTGACGTGCGGCGGGAATCACGAAAAAGCTGATTCTGTGTCAGGCGTGTGTCTGCCATGTGCGCAAAATCCGGGATGCTGTCCACGAGAGAATATTTGCTGTGAACGAGGCATTTTGTCTTGTCTGGCCGAAGCGGCACGCTTCGGCGCTGCTTGTTATTGGCCGGGTCGTCCTGGGCTGAGGGACTTCTGCACAGAAGTGATCCCGGGAAAGCCTCCTCGTCGGCCCTGCTTTGCTCGGTCGCATGACCTTGACTGCTAGGCTCCTCAGCTAGGCTCCTCCTCTGGGCTTTGAGTCTCCGGACCGGAGAGAGCCCCAGAGAGGCCCTATCGTCGGCTAAGATCTGTTCGGCCGCATGCTGGCTGGTCTGAGCTGTCGTCCTCTTGGAGGAGGTCGTGGCCCCGGCCTCCTGAGAGTTCGGCCTCCAACAAATGTTTTTGGCATGTTTAAGTTGGAATCATCTGAACTCAATTTCTGTGAATCTGTAATATCCCAGTTCTGTTTTTAATGAATGATGAATATTTCTGTTGAAGAAAATTCTTGGATGTGTTGTAGGAAACAGCTGGGTAGAACACCTGCACCACATATTTGTTGTTTCCACAAGTTCCCTCCACCTAGTGTTATATTACAAGCTAACAAGACCAGTATGATTCTTAAAATGTTTACACTAAGTTGGGTACTTAGGATTGTTAGACATACTTGCATCCTATTGATTGTCACTGATTTGTCCATATATTCCTTTGAACAAATGATGTTGGAACTTTGAATTCTGGTGATACCTCTTTGTTGGATGGTCCTCATACCTTAATTCCAGTGAAGTTCAATTGAGAGTGACCCATCATGGGAGGGTTGAAGTTGAAACTTAGTGAATGAAAAAGAAATGGTTGTCCAAATCAATTTACTCAAGCATTACATGTTCTGGTGTGGGAAAGCATATTTTTGATATCAGGTTATATACTTACTTATGGTCTAAATTGAACACTGTCTGATTAATGATGTGTTCTTTTGAGTGCTCTTTGTTTCCCTTGGCCTGTAGTAGAATTGTCCTTATATTTTCAAGCATTGAGGAAAATGCTTATTTCAAGTTGGGGGGTGAGGCATTCATGAATACCTTATTTAAAATGTAGGAATTTGTGAATTTTTTTTAAAAAATTGTTGTGAAAAACCTGGAAATTTCATGCCTTACTCGCTTATTGCATACATGTTTTGGTGGAAAATTCAAGGGGCTTATGGCATTGTTCAATTGTGCTTATTGTTTTTACATTGGCATGATGGAATTATTGATTTTAACTTGTGCACTGGAAAAATTTAGACTCATCAAGTGGAGACTTTTAGCTACGCAATTCAATCCTTTGGGCCATTCACTCTTTGTGGGGATATTTTCATAGAACATTATGTTTTGTTTGGATAAGTGCCTAACTGGTAGAGCCCTTAGGGAAATGATTCGTGGCATTCCTTCATTAAGAAACCCACAAAAAATCATGTCACTATTTGACCCATTTTGAGCCTTTGAATGTCTATCCTTTGTTTAAAAACCTAGGATTTGGAGTCATACTTTCTTTGAGGGGTTAAAAATTAAGAAGGGGAATTCTTTTCAGATAATGGAATCAATTCTAAAACAAGTTCCTTTTGTTTCTTCTTGAAATTCTGGAAATCTCAGTTCCAACTTTCATATAAGGATTACAGAAGTTTTAAGAATTGGGGGGATTTACATTATAAACTTCCAGAAGTAAAAGCCTGAATTACTGGGAGTTGAGAACTGCAGTGCAGAGTTATGTGATATGAAGTGATCCAGAGGTCCAAACTACCAGGAATTTGCTACCCCAACTACTAGGAATCCAAGCTCAAATGAAACCTTGATTGTGAACCACTGAATGAACTTCCGGTAGATTAGACCTCATTTTCCGGAAGTTGGGAACCAATGTTGTATGCTAAGTTGTTCTTCCGGAAATTTATTCCTTGATTTCCAGGAAACCAGGTCTCTCTATAAATACCTTCTTTTCATTCTTCCACACATATTCCCGAAAACTCACCCGTGATTTGTATGTTTGTCAAGGGAATTTTTGCAGAAAAGTGAGGCATTCTTCAGAATTGAAGTAAAAAAATACACAAGGA
>NMUG010012165.1:0-10436 GCA_002855965.1 Monotropa hypopitys
AGACCAGAAACCCTTAGTGGGAAACCGATATCTGAGAGTATGTATTAAGATACCGATATCTTAGAATAGCAAGATACCGATATCTTAGGTTTCGGGAAAATAATGAAGTTTTGGAAAATCATGTTTTTGGAGGAAAATTAATATCAAAATAGTGTTAAAATTATTATATGCTTCTTCTAGCATATTGGTATATTTTCTAGGTGTTTGAAGATTTCGATGATTATATTGAAGATTTGGCCATATTTTGTGAGTACTCTAGACTTGTATCGATTTGAGTAATGTATCTAAATTTCAGGGCAAAATTTCTGTAAGAGGGGAAGAATTGTAATACCTGTGTCATGTTTTAAGGTTATTATAATAAATAATTAAAATTAAGAATAAATTTGGGCTTAAAATATGATTTAGCATTTTGTGGAAAAAATCTTAAATTTTTTTTAAGTGTTCAAGATACCGGTATCTTGGAAGACCAAGATACCGATATCTTGAGGTCGGATTTGTGCTGTACTCCAGTTGGCTATGGCGGAGAACTCGAAGAAGAGAAAGGTTATACGTGTAGGATCGTTATAAACAATGTTTTTGCATGGATGAGTTGTCCTAAGACTATTCAAATCAGTATACAAATGTCAATTTCGTTCATATCTATGGCTCCTATTTTTGCTATATGTACTCAACCAATACATATCAGTCCAAAGCTTTATCAAACCATCTGTTCATCCAAATTCATGAGAGAGTGAGGGAGGGGGAGCTCGGGAGAAAAAGGAGAGTTGTACTGGAGTTAAATCGTTGAAGAGGCTGTGTACAAGTTGTGTTAAAGAAGGAAGAAGAGGGAGATCCAAGTTTTCGTCAAATCCTTCTCGATTTTATTTCATTCGATTGGCTTGGACGGGTTGCTACAATAAAGACCGTGGCTCCGGCAGGTGCAAGTTTCGGGCTTGGTTATAACCTGACCATCCACCCATCTTTCAAGACCGACCGTCTGGCTTGGCCGGGTCGTTGTAATGAAGACCATGGCTCCGGCAGGCGCAAGGTTCGGGCTTGGTTATAACCTAACCGTCCACCCATCTTTCAAGACCGACCGTCTGGCTTAGCCGGGTCACTGCAATGAAGACCGTGGCTCTGGCAGGCGCAAGCTTTGGGCTTGGTTATAACATGCCGACCACCCTATGATCTGGAATATGTCCCATCTCTCTCAAGACTAACCATCTGGACTACGAGGGTATATCTTAATGTGTCCGGCATCAATCCAGACCCCTTCCCCACACTATGGGGTTGTATCTCTATACGTCCGGCATCAATCCGGACCTCTCCCCCTCATGATGGGCTTTTATTATATGTACGGCATCAATGCGAACCTCTCCTCCTCATTATGGGACCATCAGCTATGTGTCTGGCGACTTCCGGACCTTTAATACTAACGGAGCCATCACCATATAAATGGACATCTTAGTCTCTACCCCTCCGGAATTCTATCAAGGAATCTATCTTTATCTGGATAAATTCCAGATCCGTCAGTCTGGCATCCTCCTGCCGAAAAGATGTAAAAACTTCGAAAAATTTAGATTTTTTCATTAACAGGTTGTATTTTACAGAACAAACAAGAGCATCATAGCAAAGGCTATGGATGCTACGGTGGGAGTGTAACACCCTGAAAATTTCAAACCATTTTTTTGAAAGATAAGGCATAGAGCAACATTTGATAAAAGTTTACTAATCACCATTCACCCAAACCATTAAATTGTTCCACATGTCCATCACACACATACTCATGAGTTTAAAAGAGAAATACAAACGGGTATTTACGTTACATCATTTCCAAAACGACAAAATGAATTACGATAATTAAAATGATCCAAGGCTTGACAATGCTCCATGCCATCCAAAAGCTTGAACCTCATCAAGTTAAGTAGCCGGTCCCTTCCCTATAAAAATAGAGGATTAGGCGAACGCCTAGTAGGAAAACTTAAACAAACGATTCATATGATTGTAATGTAATTGAGAAAGTAATGTGAAATGCATGCATAGAAGTAGGCTCAATATGAAGCGTGACAACCGAAGGAGAAAGGGCAATTATCCTCACTTATATTCCAAGACTTTCCATAAAATTCCAAGGTATTCCAAAGTGTTTTCAAAGTATTCAAACGTGTGATTTTATTGTTCCAATACGGGTTCCATTATAGGATTCCAACTAAACCAATGTTGTTCCAATTTTGTTCAAGTGTACCAAGATCACCACAAAGGTAACCACATGAGTTCCAAGGCTAGTTCCGCATCGGGGCTCGTCAACCCCTTATCGTGTAGTTCTTGTTTTCCCCAGCTGTGATTCTGCTGTTGAGCCACACGGTTCATCTCCCCCTCCAAATGCCTAATGGTGGCCGCCTAAGCCTTGACAAGTTCCACCAGATCCTCATCCCTAACAGACCTAGATCTGGATCGGGATTGAGAACCCAGAGAACGTGTCCTTCTCTCTTTTTCCTCTGTATATTCAGCATCCATATCCAGATATTCTCCATCTTCTAGATTCCCAACATCTGACGCTTCAACTTCCCTTCCTTTCTCAGCCTGCTGACTTGGACCACCTTGCATAAATCTCTAGAAATGGGAACGGCCCTTGGACTTCTTGGGAGTTGATGGTGGTTCATGGCGATTCTCCATATCCCTTTTGCCATCTCCAGCAGTCCTCAGTTGTCCTTGTGCTTCGTTATCTCTCCTTGTTGCCATCTTCTTCAGGCTTTCTTCAGACTTGTCTGTAGCTTTCTTCTTCAAAACTTGTGTGTGGATTTCCCACAGACGGCCAATTGTGCGTGGATAAAACTTATCCCGCAAGAATACTTCTTTGACCTTTGACTTTGACGGCTAGAACTCTTCCTCAAATCCTTTCTTCTTTCTTACTTCTTGCTCCCTGCTCCAAGTATCTCTGCAACCACAACAATGGTTAGAAGACCCCCCGCCATGATTAAGTTAGTCTAAGAAAAGAGTAAAACATAGAGTTTGAGAGAGAAATTTGTCAGAAGTTCTAGAAAATGTGTCGATCCCCTTTAGGGGTGTAATCTTTTTCCCTTTGTATCTCTCTCTCTGCCATTAATGCGCCGTTCCAACTCCTTGACTTCTTATCAAGAAGGGGGAATGAATTCAGACAGGAGAATTCTCATCTTCCATCTGATCAATCCATCTGACTGATCATCTTCCACCATTTGACTTCTTCTTGTACCTCTACCAAACTTATTCGGCCTAATAACAGTTGGAACGTGCATTGGCTAACCTCTTACTCAGTAACCAATGCATGTACGTCCCGCCCATGTTATTGTCGAGTTGAACATGATCCCGCACTGTAGATGCTTATCGTACTGGACCTAACCTTATCTATAGTCGAAGTGCCAACTCTATACATAGCTATCTAGTTCTTGTCATGATCATGCCCGTAGTCCCCTAACACCTAAGTGCCGCACTACCAAGATGTCTTGCCTCACTAGGTTAGACCTAATCCTTAGTGCAAACTAGCTGTTTGGACTTACGGTTGACTATATCATTTAAGATCTAGTCAACATATTGTAGATAAAATACACATCCGGCTACATCCTTCTTGATCCAATATGTATGCCCCTGAATAGAGTCCCCGTGCTTCCTGGATATTTAGTCACACAAAGCTAAACCTCATCCTCATCACGGATTCCCTATGGATGTACTGTCGGCTAAATCTGGGGAATCGAGACTGTGCATCCGGGATGCCTATATGCCGCACTATTTGGATGTCCATCCTCTCGGACTGACCTTGTTTTGCAGTGCCACACACAGACATATAATACACTGAGTGCAGCACATACCTGATGTTGCTGTCGCACTGAATAACCGTGCAGCAAATCCGAATCCACGTTATCACGTGGTTAATTCAGATTTACCGCACCACACATTTAATACATTTTTACAAAATTTAATTTACTTTTTCTATTGTCAATACATTTTTTGAATTAAGCTATTTTATTCATTTAAAAAAACTACTTTATCTAAGGCTGACAAACATATTCCCGTTAAAAACATTACAATTTTACTAATGACAGCTCACTAGGAGATAAATAATGTTAATATAATATTAAAATAATTATAAATTTTAAATAGATTTAACACATTCATAAATGATAATATTTTTTAACGAATATTAACTTATCATCTACAAAAATATTCACCTCTTTTAAAAACGATGGTTAGTAATATAAACTCACACACAAACATTATACACAATGTGCACACACGTGGCACTTCACACGTGGGTCTCACACGGAAAATTTGATTTTAGTGTTTTGTTTAAAACATTATTTTATACTATCCTGTAAAAAATCAGTTCAATCGGATAATGTATAAAATTTACTTAATCGTTTAAACGTTTATTCTGTAAAACTGCGAAAATTGTGAATGAAACGTTTAAACTAGGGATGGAAATCGGTCTGTTCGGTCCAGTTTTTAGGTATACCAAAACCGAATCGCGGGATTTCGGTTTGGTTTCGGTTTTTTCTAAAAACCGAACGGGTGGAGGAGCGATGAACCATAACCGAACCAAATGGTTTCGGTTCGGTTTCAGTTTTTAACCGAACAAAACTAAACATCCAAAAAATCGTTTTTAAAAAAAATTTGGAGTAAAACCGATTATGATTTATATATATGTTATATATAACATATATAGAGTAAGCTTCCTGTGCGAACATATTCCGTGCGAACATTTTATGAACATCTATTTCTAAATCGAATTTGAATGATCTGAACCGTTCAATGTCTTTAAAACGTGTTGATTAGGGTACCCGTGAGAAACAGTCAAAAAAAGTTCGGGAAGGCCCTCATCCGAGTAGTTTTTGCATAAAACTGTAATGAACAGTCCGTATGAATTTGGCTCGGATGAAGGCCTTCCCGGTAATATTTTTTGACCATTTTTTGCAGGGACCCTAAAAATACCTTCTAAACACAGTGGAACAATCGGTTCGTGAAAATTTGATCGGGAAGTTGACCAAAAAGCCATGTTCATAAAATATTCGCACGGAATATGTTCGCACAGGAAGCTTACTCAACATATATATACACATATTTTATATATAATAGTATTTTTGTAGATAAATAGAGATGATTTTTTTCGATTTTTGTTCGGTTCGGTTATGGTTCGGTTTTCTATCGCAATCCATAACCGAACCGAACCCAAACGGTTTCGGTTTGGTTCGGTTTCGGTTGACTAAAATTCGGTTATAGTTCGGATATTTTCGGTTCGGTACGGTTCGGATGCCTATCGGTTCGGTCACAATTGTCATCCCTATTTTAAACGATTAATTTTTTTTATACATTACCTGTGTTCATTGTGTGCAAGCAGGACTCCTTTTATTAGATGGGTCATGTATATAGTTTTGTTAGTTTTAATAGTTTATTATTTTTGAACATGTTTTTTCAAACTGTAAACATCTCGGGAAGAGTAAACAGAGTCCGCTTTGTGGTTCTCAATTTTCGTTGTACTTTATTATTGGGCAGTTTGAGGGGTTGTTGGTCTCTGTGTACGGTTGATTGTACGGTAATGCGGAAATGTCCCGGCATTCAAAGGACCCATCCCTGTCCGACCACCGACTCCCTATTTATTTCACTCCACATTAGTCATACAAAAAAATTGAGTTCATAATTTTATTTAAAATATTATTTTATATTATTCTGTAAAAAATTAACTCAATTAAATAATGTATAAAATTTCTTTAATCGTTTAGATTTTTATTCACAATTTTACAGGATAAAATTTTAAATAATTAAAAAAATCTATTATACAAAATACAATGATGTGTGATTCATATATTTTTAAGACCAGAATCTTATCTACCCAATTTTCAATTGTTAGATGTCAATCCTACCAATCCGTTGCCTAACAAAATCAAGACACAAACAAAAACGATAGTCCACGTCGCCTATCCATGTCCACATAACAACGATCATCGTTAATTGATTTTCAACGAACCAAAATCAATTAACTTCACCGAAATACAAAAGAGTGCATCCATCACCGTCTCCCTCTCTTGTACCCCGTCTCCATCTCCACTAAGAGAGAGAATACAAAAGGGATTATATCGTCTATCTCCCAGTTTTTACCGACGCCCTCTCCATCCAGACCTCCACTCAAAGAGAACACCGAAGAGCAGTCCGAGATAACTGACTCGAAGGTTTGAACGACAATGGGAACGCCGTATGAAAAATGGGTTTCTAATTTTTTGATTGTATTTGTGGTGATGAAAAATGGTTTCTGCCCTTTCAATTGATTTTCTGAATCATTTAACACTTCCTTTTCAATTGATTTTCGTTGGCGATGAAAAATGGTTTCTGATGAGGCAATATTCTGGTGATGAAAAATGGTTTTTGATTGTTTTGCGTTTCTCAATTGTTCCTGTCGGGTGAACCACTTTAAACTCTCTTCTAACACTCTCTTATAACACTCTTATAGCGAGAAGCTCTTGAGGACGGTAATCAGTGGCGGACCCAGGATTGGACATCGGGAGGGGCTGGGGGCCGGGGGCGGGGGCGGGGGCCGGGCAAGGAATTTTTTAACTATTACACTTAAAAAATTCTTTAAAAAATTTTTTAATATAAAAAATCACTAATTTTTATTTTAAAAATTTGGGGTTAGAGGGGGCCGGGCCCCCGCCGAACCCCCCTGGATCCGCCCCTGACGGTAATGACGATCCTCTCATCCAACGACCTGCAAAACTTTTCACAAACGACATCCAAAATCTCCTTTCACAGCGACGACATTCCTCTCATGCAACGACGACAACGGCAACCTCTTTTCAGGTGTGTTTCTCTATCAATCACACACACGCGGACGGATAGTCGGACGCATGAAAGAAACACCCCCAAAGAGATGGGTTTTGGAAATCCGATTTCTATGGATTTTCATTTTGGGGCAGATTTCACAATAGGTTTTGGAATCAATTTCGTACACTTTACTATGGTACATCCCGACGACAAAGCTCACGTTTTAGTGTTCTATTGTGTAGTTTTTATCAGTTCCTCAATTGTGTAGTCCACGACGGCACATTTTTGTGTTCTTTAAAATATTTTATTTATAAAAAAGTTGTTTTATGAACCAACACTGGACAAACGGGTCGCCCGTCTACCAATGTTTCGGAACACAGTATACATGTACACAATAATTTTTGTGTGACATAAACATTTCATTGGAGCCGTTCATAGCATTTTACTGAGAACACTATTGCTAATCATTTCACTGTATATTTCACACAGTATATTTTTGTACATTTTCTTTTCTATGTCAGTATTAATTTTCATTGTTGTTCTTGATAATGAAAAGAAAACAATGAAAAGAAAACAAATGTGTTGGGATGATACATTTTTCTCTCAGTCCAGCCACACACAATTGACTGTGATGTGGGTTTATCTATTTTTCTATCTCAGTTGTAATGTGGGTTTCTTTGATTTCTATCTTTGTCTCTCTATGTGTGTGTTTTTTGCATGTTGGCTTGGTTTGAGATTTTTTCTCACTCCAACCATGATGACTTGGCTGTGATGAAATAATGTGTTAATAGTGTGTTAATAGTGTGTTAATTTTAAAATCTTTTCTCAAAAGCTTTAAATAGTTACATTTTAAATTCAACTTGAAGTTTGATATTAAAATTTGAGATTGAGTTATCTTGTTTGTAATTTCATGTGAATTTAAATTTCTGTTCAAATTTTCATATTAATTTTATTTTTCATGTTCAAAATTGTTTTTAAACCTTTTTTGGATTGCAAGTGTTATTTTGCCACCCACTACCCATGGAGAATAATATAATTTACGGTAATGTGAGTTATTTTATTTAATTTTTTCAGATACCTAACTTTTTAAATTTTTTTGATTAAATCTAATTAAATTAATTTAATTTTGTATTTTTAACAAAGTTTTGTAATGTTTTTTATTTGAAATATTATATAGGTTAATGTTTTTAGAGAAAATAAAGTAAGCGTCATTTTATACGACAAACGAGAGCTCAACAAGATTCATTATAGAAATGTAAGTCTTCTAATGTTATTATTTTATCTATCTTTACGTATTTTAATATTTTTTAATCAATTTAATTCTTCTAATGTAGGACAAAGAAGAGGCAAATACAAGAAAAAATATAAATGAAAGAAAAATGCTGTCGTTCGACACGTATGACACGTATTGTAAATTTAAAATTTCATATTCTGTTGTATATAATATCGATACATCATTAGGTAAAAGTATGGTCAATTACATATTTTGTATTAATCTCTTAGGAATCCAGACAAAAGCTATGTTGACACAATACCTGCGACGAGAGCGCGAGAATGCACAAAAGGGAAAATAGATAATTGACCATGATGTTGTATTGTTGTGCGATATATTTTACCGATATCATATATTTTAAATTAAATTTTATATACTTCATTATTAACTATAAGTTGCCAAAGAGGCAATTTTGTTAACGTGTATCAAAAATACGAATCAAGTGTCGTCACTCATCATGAGTATCGAATGCACGAATCAGTGCTGAATGCACTACTAACAC
The DNA here is from genome assembly GCA_002855965.1 of Monotropa hypopitys. Taxonomy (NCBI): domain Eukaryota; kingdom Viridiplantae; phylum Streptophyta; class Magnoliopsida; order Ericales; family Ericaceae; genus Monotropa; species Monotropa hypopitys. Next base: position 8,541 of record NMUG010012165.1, read on the forward strand.
CCGAAGTTTTATTGTATTACTAGTTTTATAGATTATCCGATTGAGATGATTTTTACAGGATAACATAAAATAATATTTTAAACAAAACCCTGAACTCAAAATTTTCATATGAACAATGTGGGACCCACAAGTGGGCCGTGTACAAATGGTATACACACCCACCTATGTACGCATAGCAAAACGGCTTCAAGGACAGTATTTGTTTATTTGTTTTCAAGAATTTTTTGGCTGGTCCTATTTTTGGGACTTATTGTTGTGTAGCACACGAACAATAAGTTTTCATCCTTTTCTAGGTCCTTTTTGTATAATTTTACATTTATACCCTTTTATATTCGTGCTCCCTCTTTATCTCTTTTCATGTGACATTTAATATACACTGTAACTTTGCATTGTAACTTGTTCAATATACACTGTGACTTGTCAATATACTATATAACTTGCGCAATCTAGATAAGAAAGTTACAGTGCAATATAACTTGTTTAATATGCACTGTAACTTATTCAATATGCACAAAGTTATAGTAAAAAAATAAGTTACAGTACAATATAACTTGTTCAATATAAACAAAGTTATAATGAAAAAACAAATTACAGTGCAATGTAACTTATTCAATATACAATATAACTTGTTCAATATGTATTGTAATTTGTTCAATGTAAATAAACAAGTTACAATGCAATGTAACTTATTCAATATACACAAACTTATAGTAAAAAAACAAGTTGTAGTGCAATGTAACTTGTTCAATATGTAATATAACTTGTTCAATATAAATAAACAAGTTACAGTGCAATGTAACTTGTTTAATATGCACTGTAATTTGTTCAATATACAAATGTATCAAGGTTTCATTCCAACCATCTCTGAAGAAAGTATTTGTAAGTTTGAGAAGTTGGTCAATGAATACCTTCTTGCAGAATTCAAAGCCTTCATCCTTGCTTGCTTCCCAAGCAATATTGACAAATTCAAGATCTTTCTTAAGCCTCTCATTACCAGTTAGAGTAGAGTCTAGGTTCCCCATTAAATTAGTAGACTATTCCTGCAGATCAAGGAATTGTTTCCTCTCCTCATTTAAAAGATACTGGTACTTCTTCACCTTAGTGGCGGCAGCAACTGAGATGTCTTTGGCTCCCTATTTTGCTGAAGAACCCTCTCTTTGGGCATAAGCCAACCTACCTTCGATATAGATTACCTTGTCCTAGTACCTTTTATTGTTCACCAAAGTTAATTCCAATTTTTTTGTCTAATTGAGAATTGTTTGCCACCAGTTGTATACCTTTCTATGCAGAGGTGTACATATTTTGGCAAGCCTACAAAGAAAATTAAACCAAAATAAATAAAAGTAAGAAAAAAAAGAAAGAAAATTGATAGGAAGAATGCATACCTTGAGTGTATGAGAGAGAGCAGAAGATAGAAGACTATTAAACGGGGAATTAGCCTCAGCTTCCATGTCCTTTGGGAGAAGTAATGCTTTGGCCAAAGACATAGATACTCTAAGGCTCATCACTTGATCTTCAATGGTGACTGTTGGGGGGTAAGCCTTCTCTGCGGTGGATTCCGGCGGTGAGCGGCTGAGCTGAGTGGCCTGAACCTGGCTGCACAGGGAACAAATCGTTAGGCTACCGGCGGCGTCGCCGGTGGACCCTCCGATGGCAAAGTCAGAAATGTGATGTAGAGAGAAGTAAAACTTGCAGAGCTTGGGCTAGAGAGAGAACCTTTTTTTGAATAATGGCTGCCAAGCTCCTTATATAGGGCATCGGAGAGTGCTGGAGACGCGCTTCGGCGCGGTTGAGCCGTCCACCTGCGGCGTGGGGCAGTGCAACTGTCCCCTGAGTGGGCTGTCGTGTGGCCGACCGGTCGGCCCCGACAATGTCAGGCGGCGCTGCCTGACAACA
>NMUG010012166.1:0-10435 GCA_002855965.1 Monotropa hypopitys
TTCAATAAACACCATCAAAACTTGTTCATGATAGAATATGGGTGTTATAAAAATGTTTGGAGTTTGGTCACTACTCCAATGATCAATAAGTATACTTATACAAGTGTTTCATCCAAGATTCATAAGAAAGCTAAGAAATCCCAAAGAAAATTTTTAAAAATAATTCAACATACCAAGTTCTCTTGTGATAAAATTGAACCTATCTTCTCCAAGGGGTTTTGTGAAAATATCCGCCAATTGATGGTCGGTGTTAACAAAAGATATTTCTACATCCCCTTTTTGAACATGGTCTCTTATAAAGTGATGTCGAATTTCAATATGTTTGGTTCTAGAATGATGAGTGAGATTCTTAAACATACTTTTGGCACTAGTATTGTCACACTTAATATGTAGATGATCATAGAATAAATTGAAATCCTCCCTTTGTTGTTTAATCCAAAGAAGTTGGGCACAACAACTTCCGACCGCTCCATATTCCGCTTCCGCGGTAGATAGGGCTACAGAATTTTGTTTCTTGCTACTCCAAGAGACTAAAGATTGTCCTAGGAATTGGCAAGTGCCACTTCTACTTTTTTTTATCTACTTTGGAACCACCATAGTCGGCATCCGAATATCCTACTAAATCAAAAGAGGTACCCTTGGGATAAAAAAGTACTAAGTTAAGAGATCCCTTTAGGTACTTAAAAATCCTTTTAACGGCAAACAAATGAGATTCTATAGGATTTGATTGAAAACGTGCACATAAACATACACTAAACATAATATCCGGCCTACTAGCGGTCAAATACAAAAGAGAGCCTATCATACCTCTATAAAGCTTTTCACTAACCTCATTGCCATTTTCATTCTTTTCAAGCTTTGTAGAGGTGATCATGGGAGTCTTTGCCACTTTGGAGGTCTCCATTCCAAATTTCTTGATGAGTTTCTTTGGTGTACTTACTTTGGTCAATGAAGATGCCTTCCTTTGATTGTTTAATATGAAGTCCAAGGAAGAATTTTAACTCTCCTATTAGACTAAGAGATGGAGAGAGAGAAAGGGAGAGAGGGTGAGAAAGCTGGTGATGGAGGTAAAGAGAAGTTTGTGGATCAGGGATTGAATCCCATTTTACAGAACCGTTTGAAAGGCAAAGGTAAAGCCCCTATCTCAGGCAAGCCCTCCCCACTAGTTTCCTTGTTTGTGGATCGGCTTCCAGCTTCAGTTACTACTCACAAGATTAAGGCAATCTTCAGCAACTTTGGGGTGGTCAAAGATGTCTATATTCCTAACAAGTTTAGCAGCATTTCAAAGGCTAAGTTTGGTTTTGTGAGGTTTGGGAATGAGGAAGAAGCTCAAGAAGCAGTGCTTAGAACAAATGGTCTATGGCTGGATGATTCCATGATTCTAGTTGATTGGGCCAAGTTCGAAAAATATCCTGGTCACCTTCATAAAACTCCCAGAGTCTCTAGGCCTATGGAGTTCCTCAGAGCAGGTGGTAAACAACCAGTAGCAGCTCGGGTGGAGGCTCCTCTTCAGAGGCATTCGTATGCTCAGGCATTGCGGTCAGGTCCTTCTTCCAGCAAAAGTGAGGCAGTTCAGAGCAAGAGGATCAGAGCCACCTCCCTAGGCTCTGCTTGGCTCAGCAGAAGTGTGGTTGCAACCTTGCACCTCTATACCAACCCAGAAGAAGTCAGGGGCTCCTTGCTGCATATCTTCTCCGAGATTCGGGAGGTAAGATACCTGGGTGGTAGAAAGTTCATTATAATTTTCAAATCAGTTGAAGAAAGGGGGTCCTGGATGGACCAGGGTAAGGGCAAACCTTGGTTTGCATCCACTTCCAATTGGAATGGGGAGTTAATCTTTAAAGAGAGAATGGTTTGGCTGGAGTGTATTGGTATTCCTATATCGGCTTGGAACATGTCCACTTTTTCAGCCATAGCTAGAGCCTGGGGCTGCATCCTCTCAGTCGATGAGGAAACTCTAATGGAAAGTAATTATTCTAGTGCTAAAATTCTGATAGCCACAGAAGTGGATTCAATCAAGGAATCGATCTTGCTGGAGTTGAATGAAGTTGAGTATGTGGTCAAGGTCTCGGAACTCTCATCACCAAAAGGTTTGAAAAATAAGCTTTGTGCTGGGCTAAGAAGTTTCGCAGCTCTGGCCACCGGAGGCAGTACGGTAATCTTATCAGAGGAAGATGGTGGTACAGTTGATATGTCTTGTCCTAGGGGTAATGGGAGCAGTAAAGGTACATCTTCTGCAGAGGTGGAGCCTATCTCACGCATTCTTCCCAATGCTGCAATTTCTGGGAAATGTGCTTTTGAGGATGTCAGAGGCAGCTTTGCCAGCTATTCAGGTTTGGTTGGGGTAGAGCCCCCAGGTCTGGTGGGTCCCCCTGTTTTAATTCCAGACATTGGTTTGGCCCATCAGCCTGGGCCTCCAATCACTTCTCGGCCTACTTCTTCTCTAGCCCCCTTCCCCAGTTTGGACCCTTGTCTATCCTTCGTTCCAGACTCAATGTTGGCCAATGAATCTCAGGTGGAAGATTCGTCCAGTCAGGTGCAGGTGCCTAATGCTGAAATTGAAGCAGAAATTGAAGGAACTAGGTCTATTGCTAGACTTCTTGGTATCGAGATGACTGACCTCAATGCAAATAATATCCGTAATGCCATATGTGAAGAAAATGCTGAATTCGTTCAAGAATGTGATAGAGCCGTCACAGAATTCAACATCAAGCAAGCTGGGGAGGTAAGAGGTGACGACCATCTTTTATGTTAATTCTATCCTGGAATGTGAGAGGGTTAAGGGGCTCGGTAAAACGTAGAACCCTTAGATCGCTGATCACAACAAAAAGGTCTGATATTATATTCGTTCAAGAAACGAAATCAGCTGGATTCTCCCAAATAGAAATTGACTATCTTTGGGGTGTGGCGGATGCTGGATTTGAATTCTCTCCTGTAGTGGGTCAATCTGGTGGATTATTATCTATCTGGGATAAAAAGAAGGTGGGTATTTCTTCTAGGCTGGTGCACAGGAGCTATATTATACTTCATGGCTCATTTAATGGGTCTGTGGGTTATTTTGTGAATGTCTATGCGCCAACTGAAGATGCGGCAAGGGCTGAGTTATGGGAGGATTTGACATCTCAGAAGGCAATATCTGCTGATCCCTGGTTGTTTGGTGGGGATTTCAATGAGGTTTTGAACATCAACGAAAGATTGGGCTGTACCAGGATCTCGAGAAGTATGAGAAAATTTATATGTTTCGTGGATAATAATGAGTTGGTCGATATCCCTCTTCAAGGGCGTAGATATACTTGGGCAAACAACAGAGAATTGAGTGCCCTAAGCAGACTCGATCATTTTCTGCTAACTAAAGAATGGCTGGAACTAAGGAATTTGGCTCAGTGGGGTCTTAGAAAAACAACATCAGATCACTGTGCAATTATGTTATCCCAAGGCATCAAGGACTGGGGGCCTAAGCCTTTTAGATTTTACAATGCTTGGCTGGCTAATCCGGACTGTCTTTCCTTAGCAAAACAAGCTTGGGATAGCAGACCTAGGAACATTTGTGCCGGTTGTCAAATCCAATATGGATTCAGAGCTATAAAGGATATACTTAAGGCCTGGAGCAAATCAAGTTTTGGAGTAATGCAACTGAAAATCAAAGCTATGGAAGGGGAAATCTTAGATCTAGAGCTGAAGGCAGAATCTGCTTCTTCTGAGCATGGTTTGGGGGAAAAACTTAAAACTCTTCGGGCTGAATTATGGGCTTTGAGGAACTTAGAAGAGAATATTTGGAGGCAGAAGTCCAGGGCAACATGGCTTAAGTTGGGCGATAAAAATACAAGATTCTTTCACGCAATGGCGAGAGGAAATGAACACAGGAATCAGATAAATACTATAAGGGTTGAGAGTCAATGGTTCAGTGAGCCAGCTGAGATAAGGGATCAATCAAAAAAATTCTTTTCTCAGGCTTGCTGTGAAGAATCGTTCCTTAGGCCTAGACTTTGTGGCCCTATGCCGAATGTGCTAGATGAGGCTCAGAGGGATCTTTTGCAGACTAAATTTGATCCAGATGAAATCAGGTTGGCAATGCTAGAATGCAACACCTCTAAGAGTCCAGGTCCCGATGGTTTTAGCTTCCAATTCATTAGGAAAGCTTGGCCTTTCATCAGTGATACTGTGGTTCAATTCTTTGATGAGTTCCATGCAAACTCTAAACTGAACAGAGCCCTGAACAATTCTTTCGTGGTGCTGATCCCAAAAGTTCCTTCTCCCTTATCATTTGGTGATTTTAGGCCTATCAGCTTGATTGGTTCTATGCATAAAGTTCTGGCCAAAGTGCTCAGCTTGAGGCTACGGCATGTTATTCCTTCTATCATTAGTATCAATCAATCGGCCTTTATCAAAGGCAAAAATATTTTAGATGGAGTTCTGATAGCCAACGAAATCATCCATAGTTGGAAAAAAGGAAATCTAAAGGTTTGATCATCAAGTTAGACTTTCACAAAGCCTTTGATAACGTCAATTGGAACTACCTAATCAACTTGATGGAAGATATGGGTTTTGGGCCTAGATGGTGCAGTTGGGTGAGGGAGTGTATTTCAACCGCTTCCTCATCCATTCTTATTAATGGCTCCCCTGGGCCCCAATTTCTGTTAGAAAAAGGGCTGAGGCAGGGTGATCCTTTGTCTCCATTCCTATTCTTGATAGCTGTTGAGGGGCTTCACATTCTGCTAGATAGAGCAATTGGAGCTGGTATCATTAAGGGTGCCAAAGTGGGTCATAATGGCCTCTCGATATCCCATTTGCAATTTGCTGATGATGTGGTTATTTTCTGTGATGGGGAGGCATCAGATCTTACCAATTTGAAGAGGATTCTACGTTGTTTTCGTATTATTTCTGGGCTAAAAATTAACTTTCAAAAGTCTACCCTCTGCATGCCTTGTGACAGGCAAGGTCTGGCTCTTAATTTGGCCAATCTATTCGGGTGTAAGGTGGGAGTATTTTCAGCTAAATATCTGGGTATTCCGCTGGGGGCTGTGCCTAAGAGGGCTAGCACTTGGAATCCTATTTTGGACAAGATTGCTAGGAAACTTGCCAGCTGGAAATCCAAATTATTATCTAGAGCTGGGCGTCTTACTCTTATAAAAGCTTCATTAGCAAGCTTACCATTGTACTACATGTCGATCTTTAAAATTCCTGTTGGTGTGGACAAAAAAATTGAGAAATTACAACGCAATTTTCTTTGGTCGGGAGGTAGGAGTGCGAGGCCTATTTGTCTACTCAAATGGAGACTCATTTAGAGGCCTAAAGATTTAGGGGGGCTTGGCATTCGTAAGATTAGGCTTCACAATGACGCATTGTTTCGAAAATGGTGGTGGAGGTATAATGCGGATAAAGAAGCCCTGTGGGTATCAATCGTCAACAATTTGTACCCTTCTAATGGGGTCTCGTCTTGGCCTTCTATCCCCGTCTTTGGGAATGCCTCTCAGGTCTTAAGTTATATAGTTGCTCTATCTAGAGATAACTCAGCCATGGTGTTAGCAAAGGGCTTCAATTGGAAGGTTGGTTCGGGTCTTAAAGTCAATTTTTGGAGCCATCAATGGATTAACGAGGTGATTTTGAAGAATGCATCTGTCCAGAGCCCTCTGTAGCTGATGTTATGCACCATATCCATTCTAACAATGTTCAGGGCTTGTTTAGGAGAGCCATTTTGGGAAGGGAAGAAAGTTCCGTAGGGAATTTTCTTGCAATTCTCAGCAATGTCCAGATCTCAGTTGGATTGGGGGACACTGTGGTTTGGAGGTCAAATGTGCTTTCCTCCTTTTCTGTGAAGGGCCTTTACAATTTTTTGTTAACATCTAATGATTCAAGTCTGCAGGTTTTGGCAGAGTCAGGCTGGGCCTGGTCTAACAGGGCCCCCCCAAAAGTGCAATTGTTCATGTGGTTGGCCCTGCAGGGGGAATTCCTACGGTGGATAAGCTAATTACAAGAAATATTACTCCTACAAATGCATTACATCAAGTATGTATTCTATGTAAGGATACGCCGGAAACTCTAGATCACTTATTCGTGACTTGCAACTTCGCTTGGAATCTGTGGGGTGCTGTTCTGAACATATGGGGATTTGATTGGGTTCTTCCAAAATCTTTGATTGCTTGCTGTGCGAGTTGGGTAGGTGCTCCGATATCTCCTCATCTCAGGCGCTCTTGGATTACATGGTTTGCTGGGGTTATCTGGATCGTATGGCTAGCACGGAACAAAGGGGTTTTCAACGATCAACATCTCTCTATTGCACAGACTCGTCTTCAACTTGAAAGTCTGGTGAAATGCTGGGATCCGGGGATCGATGTGCTGGAATAATTCTGCAAAGCAAAGTGGTTAGAAGGTAATCGTGGGTGAGCTATCATCATAGGGCGTTATTGTTGTTTTCCTTACCTGTGGCTGTGCTGTGCTTCGATCGTGTGGAGCTGTTCTTGGATTGAGTGGTGCGGTGGAGGTTCGATGGACTCTTGGCTTGATTCTTGCTCTGATTTCCTTTCTTTGATCGCGTGGAGCTGTTCGATGATCGAGTGGTGATGTGGAAGTTCGTTTGGGCTAGTTTCTTGCTCTAACTCCCTTCTTCCTATGTCTTCCTTTTAATTCATTGGGCCTTCTAGGAGAGTGTTCCTCCTAGTTACGGATTCAGAGTTATTTATCTGTATGTGCTTTGATGGCAATTGTGGGTAGGTGGAAGCTGGTGTGTTAGCTTTGTTTTTAATTGGTTGGGGTGGGTCGGGTCCTTTATTTTGAGTGGTTGTGGGGTTGAGTTTTTTTTCTTCTTTTTGTCTTGGTTTTTTGGCTGCGGGTGGCAGTTTTATTGTATAGTTTGTCTATATTGTAATCTGCATTGGAATAAAATTTTGCTCTTCAAAAAAAAAACTCTCCCATTAGACTCATCTCAAACTCACCTTGCATACACTTGGCAAAGTCCTTACACAAAATTTCATTAGTAGAGCCAAATATAATATCATCTACATAGATTTGCACAATCAACAAGTCTTTTCCACTGATTTTAAAAACAAGGTTGTATCAAGTTTACCTCTAGAAAATCCATTTTCAATAAGAAATGTACTGAATCTATCATACCAAGCTCTAGGATCTTGCTTCAAACCATATAAAGTTTTAGTAAGTTTAAAGACATGATTTGGAAGTTCATGATTTTCAAAACCGAGAGGTTGCTTAACATAAACTTCCTCATTTATATAATCATTTAAAAAGGCACTTTTTACATCCATTTAAAAAAGTTTAAAGTTCATAAATGAAGTATAAGCTAGTAGCATCCTAATGGCTTCTATTCTAGTAACGGGGGCAAAAGTTTCTTCATAGTCTATTCACTCTTCTTGATTATAGCCTTGGGCTACTAACCTGGCCTTGTTTCTAATAATGTAACCGTTTTCATCAAGCTTATTCTTAAACACCCATTTGGTTCCGATAACTTGATGATTAGCGGGTCTAGGGACAAGTTCCCAAACATCATTTCTATCAAATTGGTTTAGTTCTTCTTGCATTGCAAGAATCCAAAACACATCATTTTCGGCATCTAAAAATGTTTTAGGTTCTATTTGGGAGACAAAAGTAAAGTGATTGCAAAAGTTTCTAAGAGAATTCCTTGTACTTACCCCTTGAGTTACTTCACCTATTACTTGGTCAATTGGATGGCCTTGGACCGTTTTTCATGCCTTTAGAAGATCTTCAACATTGCCTGGGGGTTCAATAGGTGCACTTACCTCTTCATCCTTTGATCCTTCTTCCAAGCTAGGAGAAGCTTCTTTGTCAAGAGATAATTTTTTAAAATTCTCTACAACTTCATCATTATCAAGATTAGCACAAGTAATAGAAGTAGACTCATCAAATCTAACATGAATGGATTCTTCTACTACATGCGTTCTATGATTATAAATTCTATAGGTCTTGCTAGTAGTAGAATATCCAAGGAAAATACCTTCATCCGACTTGGAGTCAAACTTACCAAGATAATCTTTACCATTATTGTGCACAAAACACTTGCACCAAAAAACATGAAAATATGAAATGTTGAATTTTCTTCCATTCCAAAGCTCATATGGGGTTTTCTTTAAAATAGAACGTATGGACACCCTATTTTGAATATAACAAGAAGTGTTTACGGCTTCCCCCAAAAACTTTTTGGTAAATGATTTTCACATAACATAGTTCTAGCCATTTCTTTCAAAAACCGATTTTTCCTTTCAACAACACCATTTTGTTGAGGTGTTCTTGGTGCCGAAAAATTGTGTCCATAACCATGGTGGTCACAAAACTTCTCAAAAGAGTCATTGTCAAGTTCCCAACCATGGTCCGTTCTTATGTTAGAAATAGTGAGACCCTTTTCATTTTCAACTCTTCTACATAATTTTGAAAATGCGGCAAATGCCTCATCCTTATGAGCTAGAAATAAAATCCATGCATATCTAGAGTAGTCATCATCATCAACAACACAGTAAGTTTTGCCGGCTAGACTTGGTGTCCTAATTGGTCCGAAAAGATCAATGTGCAAAAGCTCCAAAGGTCTAGAAGTTGAAATTATATTTTTGGACTTAAAAGAGACCTTGGTTTTTTTTACCCTTTTGACAAGCACCACAAAGTTTGTTAGTGTCAAAACCAATTGTAGGAAGACCTTTCACTAGCTCTTTTCTAGAGAGTCTAGCTATGGCATCAGGGTGAAAATGCCCAAGTCTCCTATACCACAACCAACTAGAGCCGTTGGTGATCGAAAAATATTTTACATCTTGTTTTTCTAAATCAAGCAAATCAATAACAAAAATATTTTCGTGTCTATTGCCGGTAAAAAGTATGGAGTTGTTGTTGACATTCTCGACTATACACTTATTCTTATAAAAAATAACTCTATGTCCTTTATCACATAGTTGGCTAATACTAAAGAGGTTATGCTTGAGACCATCAACAAGTAACACATTTTCAATAACGGGTAAAGGAGGCTTACCGATATTACCTATACCGATGATTTTACCTTTCCTATTAGCTCCAAATGTCACCATTCCTTCATCCTTGAGAGTGATAGATGAAAATGCCTTGTAGTGTCCGGTCATGTGTCTTGAGCAACCACTATCCAAGACCCATTTTCCCATTGATGAAGAGGTCTTCAAGCACACCTATAAGATAGAGTCTAAGAAATAGCCTTTGGTACCCAAATCTTGGGTCCTTTGGGTTTAGCATTCAAAGACTTGTTTTTAGGTACCCATATTTGTTTACTACTTTGTTCGAACCAAAGTTGGTTCTTTTCAAAGGACAAGAAGATGAGACATGACCTCTCTTGTTGCATTAGTGGCAAGCAAGTATAGGTCTATCTAAAAATAGATCTTTATAGAAAATTTTCTTCTTGTCGGGATTGAAACCACAACCCGTCCAAGTAAAATGTCCAAGTTTTCTTGCCCTTGAGTCAACTTTGTTAAGGAGCTCTTCAAATCATCAATCTCAAGTTTGAATGACTTTTTCAAGTCTTCAATCTCAAGTTTAAAATTCTTTTCATTTTCTTCAAATTTCAAAATCTCTTTGGTGTGAGCTTTCTTTAACAAGTCTATTTCAAGTTCAAGTAAAGCCTTTTCTTCAAGAATTTCACCAAGTTCTCTTGAAAGATCCTTAGAAATATCTTTTGCATGTTTATGCTTGTTTTTCAATTTTTTAAAATCAATGATTAAAGAGTCAAAGGAATCTTGAAGTTCTAAGTAGGAAGATACCTCATTTGAGTCCTTGGCCATAAGGCAAAGGTTAGCCATTTCTTTGGTTTCTTCATTGTCGGTTTCGCTTTCACTATTATCCCAAGCGGCAAGCATGGCTTGCTTGTATCCCTTTTTGTAGCCCGATTTGTATTGAGGGCACTTGGCTTGCACATACCCGGGTTTGTTGCATCCAAAGCATATGATGAGATTTCTAGGCCCTTCTTCCTTCTTTCCATCCTTCTTGAAGTTCTTCCAATTGCCTCTTTTTGACTTCAAATATTTTTTGAAGTTCCTAGAAATAAGAGCCATGTCCTCATCTTCCGATGAGTCGGTAGAAGATTCATCATGCTTTGTTGCTTTGGAGGTTATATCCTTCCTTGGCTTGGGTGGCTTCTCATTGAGCTTCAAACGCATTTCTTCGATCATTAGCACACCCATTAGAGAATCAATAGTGCAAATAGAAAAATCCATAGTTTGAATAATAATGGCGGCTTTGGTTTTCCAAGCCTTAGACAGTGATCTAAGTATTTTTCTTACCATTTCCGAGTTGGTGTAACTCTTACCAAGACCCTTAAGGTCATTGATAATATCATTGAAACGGAAGAATAATTGGGAAATGGTCTCTTCTTCTTGCATTTTAAAGAGATCATAAGAGTGTACCAAGATGTCAATCTTGGACTCTTTGACTTGACTAGAGCCCTCATGGGTTATAA
>NMUG010012167.1:0-10434 GCA_002855965.1 Monotropa hypopitys
GTGTTCTGCTCCGTTATCTTGGCAAGCGGCTCTGCTTCTATCCACTTGGTACAATAATCCGTTCCTACCAACAAATATTTCACAACTCCCCGCGCAGTCGGCAACGGACCCACAATATCCAGACCCCACTGGGCGAATGGCCATGGACTTGTAAGCGGCGCCAAATCTGTTGAAGGTGTGTGAATGATGGGTGAAAACCTCTGACATTTGTCGCACTGCTGAACGTAGGCCTTAGCATCTTCTTGCATATAGGGCCACCAATACCCTTGAGAAATAGCTCGGTGTGCTAATGACCGTCCTCCAGTGTGGCTGCCGCACACCCCCTCGTGGATTTCGATGAGAAATTGTTGAACCATTGATGGGTGCACGCAGCGCAAAGAGGGTCCGGTGAAAGATTTTCTGTACAAGTGTCCTTCTGGGGAGATCCAGAAACGAGATGACTTCACCTTGATCCTATGAGCTTCCTTCTTATCTTCGGGTAACTTGTCCTCTTTCAGGTATGTGAGAATGGGATCCATCCAACTGGGACCCAACTCGATGTCATGAACTTCTTCTGTAGCTCCCATCTGAATGCTTGGCTTTGCAAGAGAGTCCACACTAACTGTATGGTGGAACTCTGCTGGAACTGATGAGGTAAGACACGCCAGAGCATCCGCGTGGCTGTTCTGCTTAGAAGTGATCTGCACAACATATACTATTTTGAAATCTTGCATTTTTTGCTTCACTGCGGCCGTGTAGAGAGCCATCATGTCGTCTTTTGTAGCACATTCCCCTGATAGTTGGTTCACCGCCAACTGGCTGTCACAATGAACCAAAACATGTTGGGCTCCACATTTTTGTACACTCGTAAGTCCCGCTAGTATGGCATCGTATTCTGCTTCGTTATTCGAGGCCCTGAATGCCAACCGGACTGATTGTTCTAAAACAACAGACTCTGGTGATATCGTCACCACTCCAATACCTGACCCCTTGCTGCAGGCTGATCCATCCACATAGATCTTCCATAACTCACCCACAGGTGGCTCATCAACTTGCAGCTCAGGGTGCACGGGGTTCTCCTCTGCTAGGTTGTGCCGCGCTTCCGTATGGGCTGGTACCGTGGAGAACTCTGCTACAAAATCTGCTAGTATCTGTCCCTTAACGGCAGTACGGGGCACAAACCTGATGTCATACTCTCCCAGCTCCACTGACCATGCTGCAACCCTCCCAGACAGGTCTGCCTTTCTCAGGACAGTCCCTACTAGATGGACTGTTGGTACTTCAACTAGGTGAGCTAAAAAGTAATGTTGTAGCTTGCCTGAAGCCATAACCAAGGCAAAGATCAATTTTTCTAGTGGTAAATACATGATTTCGGCATCTAGCAAAGTTTTGCTCACATAATAGACAAGCACTTGCTTTCCTTCTTCCTCTTTGATCAAGACTGCGCTGATTGCATGATCTGAAATGGCTAAGTATGATGTCAGATTCTCCCCAGGAATTGGTGTGGAGATCAAAGGAGGCTCTGATAAATACTTCTTCAACTCTTGGAAAGCATTGTCACAATCTTCCCCCATGAGTAGGTCGCACTCTTCCTCAGCAGTTAAAAGAAAGGTCTGCATCTATCAGAAGACCGGCTTATGAATCTATTTAGAGCGGCAACCATCCCGGTCAGACGTTGCACCTCTTTAGTCGTTCTCGGACTTTGGAGATTCTGCAACGCAACAATCTGACTGGGATCTGCCTCAATGCCTCTTCTGGTGACGAGGTGCTCTAAAAACTTGCCTGAACTGACCCCGAAAGCACACTTAAAGGCGTTGACCTTCAAGCCGTACTACCGTAGAATACAGAAGGTCTGACATAAATCGGATATGTGGGATCCCGACTCCTTGGATTTCACCACCATATCATCAATATATACTTCCATTGTCTTTTTCATCAATTCGTTGAACATAAGTGTGGCCAATCTCTAGTAGGTTGCACCCGTGTTCCTGAGTCCAGACGGCATCACCCTGTAGTAATACAAACCCAGAGGAGTGATGAAGGCATTTTTCTCCTGATCTGGTTCGTACATGGTTATTTGGTGATAACCTCTGAAAGCATCTAAAAAACTCATCCGTGCATACCCTGCTGTGGAGTCCACTAGCTGGTCAATTTTGGGCATGGGAAAGATGTCTTTCGGACATGCCTTGTTGAGGCTAGTGAAATCCACACAAACCCTTCATGCTCCATTCTTCTTTTTCACCACAACGGTGTTAGACAACCATTCGGGGTAATACACCTCCCTGATAGCCTTGGCCTCCATCAAACGGCTAACTTCCTCCATCACCGCTTCTGCATGGTGCGCGGCTGAGCGTCTTCTTCTTTGCATCACCAGTTTGTAGCAAGGATTTACGTTCAGGTGGTGACATATTATGCTCGGGTCAACACCAGACATCTCTGCTGGAGTCCAAGCAAATACATCGATATTTTCTTTAAGCACCCATTCAAATTCGAGGGCCTCCTTCTCCGGGAGCTCATCCCCGAGGAGGAAATACCTTTCAGTGTCTGATTCATGGGCGGGAACTTTTCTCAAGCTCTCGACCACACGGGCACTGGGATCCACTCCCACATCTTCTAAAACTGGCTGGTTGGGCACTTCGATGGATTTGACATGCTCGCACTTTGGCCCAAGAAAACAATTTCGGGACGATTTCTGATTCCCTCGAATGCTCTCTACCCCCTACGGCCTGGAAACTTGATCAATTGATGGTAAGTGGACGGGATAGCACCCAACTTGTGCATCCATGTCCTTTCCATTATCGCATTGTAGGCTGACGGTACATCGGTGACCAGAAACTCCACATCCTTGGTGACATGCCCTGCCCTGACTGACAGCATAATGGAGCCAAGGGGCCACATGAGCTCTGCACGGAAACCAATTAAGGGGATCCGCACTTCCCTTAGATCCTCCTGAGAAAGACCCATCTTCAAAAATGCTTGCAAATACAAGATGTCTGTAGAAATGCCCTGGTCTATGAGTATTCTCTCGGTGTCAAATCTGTTGATGTTCAAGGTAACGACCAAGGCATCGTTGTGCGGCACTGTGACTCCCTCCAAATCTTCATCCGAAAGGGCTATCTGTGCTGTATATCCATCGTTCTCCCTTGCTCTCTTCTGGCCGAGCTGTAGCACGTGGTGCTCGAAAGCCTGCTTTCTTCTTAAAGCCCTGGATTCCTGGAGTGGAACCTGCACTTCACCTCCATGAATCACACATATTACTCCAGCTGGAGGTAGGTCCTCGTCTGAGCAAGCACCATCCCCCACCACCCTGACCTGTCTGTTGTTCTGCGTGGGGGGTTGAGCTAGGTACTGCTTCAAATGACCAGCCTCTACCATCTCTTTTAAGAACTGTTTGAACATTCTACAGTTTTCGGTTTTGTGACCATATTCTCTATGGTAACTGCACATTAGACCTGTTGCTTCTAACTCTGCTCGATTTCCTCCCTGGCTGGCTGGCCACTTCCAAAATGGCTCTTCCTGCAAGGGAAAGATCATTCAAAAAATTGGTGTGTTGAACTCAGTTCGAATTGCCTTGTATGAGGTTGGGCCTGGTCTCCCCATTCTCAAAGCGGGCAACCCGTTGAAATTAGCTTGCTGTGCGGCAGGAGCTAGCGCCGCACTAACTTCCTTCTCGGGAGACTGGGGCCGTGCTGACCTCTTTCTCTTCTTCTTGTTCTCGACAGGCTCAACAACGTGAGCGCGGTGAGCCCTATTGGCAGTGCGGCCTGCCTCCCTGTTGGCTTCCTCCTCCAACTTAGCATGCTGTTCAACCCTTTCCATGAGTTCGGGAAAGGAATCCACCGGGTTCAGGGTTAAGGATTCCCTTAGTTTCTCACCAAAGGAAAGCCCTAGCCTGAACATTGCCACTGCCTGTTTCTCTATGCAGTCCTCCACATCATTATATATTTCCACATACCTGCCCGCGTACTCGCGAAGGGATTCATTTGACCGTTTTCTCAACGAAGTCAAAGAATCAAAATGCTTTGGAGCTGCGCGGCTGGTCATGAAACGTCCCACGAATAGCTCTGCTAGCTGCGCCCAACTGACAACGGAGTGTGCGAGCAGTTTGTGATACCAACTAAGAGCCATGCATCCTAGACTGAACGCAAACATCCGACAATAAAGAAACTCATCACCTTCATAAAGGATGAGAGCCTGTTGAAAATCCTTCAGGTGGGCCACTGGGTCCACCTTCCCATCATACTTGGGAAAGTTGGGCAGAGAGAAGCCCCTTGGAATTCGGTAGTCTGAAATCTCATGAGACAGGGGAGTCAATGTGATTTGCTGAATCACCTTTCTCGCACTCTCCTGGACTGTTGCCCTTCCCCTAAACTTTTCATCTATCCACCTTCTCAAACCCTCCACTTGAGGATTAACATCCACATGGTTTTGAGCAGATCTGGCCTGGGCCCTATTACGCAAATGATCTCTCAAGTTTGGCACTGAATTCACTGACCTGGCCATCTGAGGCAAGTTGGTGCGATGCGAACCTCTACTTCGTGTCCTGCTCTGGTGCTCACTGGTTGTGGAGGGTCCCTAACCTCCCTCTCCCTTCTCGGGGAAGGGGTGGAGCCTGCATTCCCATGTTCGCGCCGTCGGCTGGTCTCCTGGAATTTGCCACTCCCCCTGTCTCCGAACACCGGGAGCCATTCTCTGACCTCCACGTGTTCTGGGACGGGTGTGGACATTCTGCCTTGCAGGGTTAACCAAAGGTCGGTTTCCCTGAGGCACATCATCTTTCTGTCGTTCCATATTCTGCACTTGGGCCTCCAATCGTCGTATCGTCTCCGCCTGGATCCTGACCAATTCGGCCAGATCCTCGTTTCTAGCGGACTTGGATTTTGATTTGGATTGGGAACCCAAGGTTCTGGAACAACTCGAGCTTGCATCTTCCAACTCGTACTCATCCTGGATATCTATGTGATCCTCGTCCTCATCATGGACAATGTCGGCCATTTCCACATCCTGTGGCCTGCTTGAACCTCCTCTCAGAAACATCCGGAACCGAGGGTGGCCCCTCGTCTTTCTGGGGGCATGGGGAAGAATAAGATCGTTTTCTTGGGTTCCACGCCCATCCCCGACATTTATCCCTGCTTCTAGTGTCTGTTCGACTTTATTTTCTTTGATAATTGCCATCTCCGCTTCAAACTTCTCAGCAACGTACTTTACTTTAACTTGGTGTGGATTTCCCACAGACGGCGCCAATTGTCGACGGTGATAATTTTCACTGTCGTTGAGTGCTTCTATTGATCTGAACTTAAGATTCTTTCCTTGCGAAATTCCTTATTGTTATCCAATCTCACCTAAATTCTCTGCAACCAAAGGAAACCGTTAGAAGATCCCCCGCCACTGTGGATTGGAAGGCCCTCTGATGATTAAGTTAGTCCCAAATTGAATAACAAAATCCTTATCGAAAGAGAGGAGAAAAACTCGAGAATGTGTGTGACCGTACCTTTCACAGGTGAAGAAAATCGCCTTTTGTATCTCTGCTCTCCTCATTAATGGTGACCTTTCAACTCCTTGATTTCTCATCAAAGAGGGGAAATGAATATGGACAGATGACTCCTCGTCTTCAGTCCCCATTACATCTCTACAACTTCTTCTCTTAATCAGATTAAAACATTCCCTCTAACAATATGAACATAATACATACATTTATGGTTATAAACTGGCCAATTAATGCTCAAGCACATTTCTCCCGCGCTCAAGATGATTGTCGTACTGACAAGCCCCCGCGCTGATTAACTTAAAGCTTACCTCGCCCATGTGATCCACCCCGCACACCCTCACAACTGCACTACCAGGATAGCCTTGTCGGCCCAATCCTGACCGCGCTGCAGGCGATTGCGTGCACGAGCTGGCTATATCACCTCGGCTAAGGTCTCAACATTAATCCTTTCATACTTATTCCAACTAGATCACCCATAATCTGACAAGAATATCCCTGAACAGGTTCTTCCCTATTGGACATGTTATCAGCCCATCATAGATAATCTAATCAGTAACGTCAATACTCCTAAGGGACACCTCGCGCAGATGTCCTAATCTCACAGAGATGACCTTATCCGCGGTGCCACTCAAGGAAATATGACCTTTTCATCAAACTCAGCACTATTAATACACTGGCCGCACTAAATAACTTCACCAACTGATAAATCTGCACTGCCACATGTCATTTTACACTTTACCCCTCCACACATACATATGCATTTGCATATTTATATTAATGTTGAAGACTTATATTAGGGGAGAGGCACAACCCCTTCATTCCTTTTGTTCCTTTGTGTATCATGCTAATCAACTTTCTATATTGACTGTAAATTTGACACTCTTGGATATTTTGATGTTTCTCTTATTGTGGCATTGTATCCTGGTAAGGATGATTAGCGGGGTTCATTACCAGGCCATTAGGATTTTCTCTCAGCTGGAGCTATATTTTCAAGTTTCTGGCACTTTTGTCTCTTTCTGTAGTAGTGTGAGGATGTGAGATTAGTTGTCATAATTCAGACTTTTGTTTCTTTTGGTAGACTATTCTTCTATGTTGGGACCTTGTTTTGGGTTACTAGTTGTCACGCTTGGTACTTGTGGTTTGGTTATTTCATAATTTAGTATTTTTAATTCCGCTGCAAAATTTTATTAGAGCTGAATGCGATTTATAGTTTTGGAAAATTTTACATAGTTTTCTCATTGGTTAGTGTTGTTTGAGTCATGATTCATAACTGGATTCTATTATTTATTAGTTTTCCCGGACGGGTCATGATACAGTGCTTGCTCATTTTCTCATAACACTTCTCTTTCATTAACAAAATGATTTCTGTCATCACGAATAGGATTTATAATCTCTCGCTCGTAATTCATTCTTTCTCGTTCTGCTCTAACAAATCTTTCTACATGTTGGCCTAATGCACGACTTCCTTTGTGAGTGTGACTTCTTGATGAGGATGAACTGGTCTAGGAAAATTCTGTCTCCTAGGCTTGTCCATTCGATCGCATTGACTTCTGATTCCCCTTGATCTACTATGAGAATGATGGGGGTAGATCATCTTGCCTTTTGGCTCCACTTTCATGTCTTTGATCATAGACACTTTCTATTCTTAGCTCTTGTATTTCTTTCACCAGTCGTTTTATCACTTGATCTCTTCCTTCGACAGTCCTCTCCAAATTTTCTTCCCTCCTAGTCTGGGAATGAGATTTGGTTTGGCTTCTAGATTCTGAAGATTTCGCTCTAATCGAGAATATTTCCCATCTTCCTTAGAATTGGAATATTCTTTTAGACTCTAACTCTTCGACATGAACTAGCCCCTTGAAGAATTGCCCTTTGCTTCTTGACATCGCTAGGAGTAGCAATTGCCAATCCTTTTCCTTTGATCTCGAATGCAATTCTACCCTTGGTTGGCATTACAAAATCTCGGCATAACATTTTTGACTTGAAAGAAATGGAAATCTCAAGAAATCACAAAAGATTTTCCACAGACGGTGCTAATTGTGGGTGAGAATGGAATTGAATCTTTAAGCTATTTCAATTAGGGATGGCAAAGGGGGCAATCGGAGCCGGATAGTACTATATCCGTCCCCGTTCCCCAGCCCCCATACCAGTATCTGTATCTGCCCCATTCCCCGAATGGGGATTTTTTACACATCCGTCCCCGCCCCGAATGGGGACTGGGGAATCCGAATGGGGATTCGGATATCCATTTAATGGGCTAGGGCTGGGTTTGGGCTGGGTAATTTTTCTATTTTGGTATTGGGATGGGCTGGGTTGGGTTTGGATTATAATAGGGTAGGATGGGTTATGGGTGGGTTATGGGTTTGGGTATCGGATAGTTCGGGGAATGGGGGCAAAACGGGGAATGGGGGCAAAACGGGGAACGGGGCAGATTCAGTACGGGGATAGGTATATATCTGTATCTGCCCCGTCCCCAATTTTTTTAAGAAATGGATATCCAAATCTGCCCCATTCCCCAAAAAGTCTCCAAATTGCCAATCCATTCAGATCGGATAACAGATCGGATCAGATCGGATCGGACGAGATGCCCATCCCTAATTTCAATCTTCAAATCTTGGCTATACTACAACCACAAATAACATCTAAAAGACCCCTTGTCTTTCTACTCAGAGGGCTCCCACGCCTGTTCTCTCGATACACATAATCTCCAGTTTCACATACTAGACCAAAACACCGCTCTCTACTCTTACACTTTGATAACATCATGTTTTCCATTTGATTTCCAAAACTTCCAATCTGAAGGGACGTTAGCTAGGTGTCCTTCAAACCGGACCTCTAGGCAATTGCCTGGTATCACACAATTATCCCGAAATCTCACAACTAATAACTCCTCCGAATATAAGGATATAACATTCAAGTCACATCGGATAACAAAACTTTCACCAAAAACTCGCACTAGAGTATTGATTTACACCATATTCACATCACTCTATTCCTTAACAAGGCAAATGCATTTCATGCGCAACATCAATTGGAGTGTTACCACGATACCAACATAGGTATGAATATACGTCCCATGCATATTCAGGTACGTCCCACACACCACTCGGATATACTTTCAAGATGGCAATACGTCCCATGCAAGCCAATAACTCACACATATATAGATGCTTAAGTTAGTATTTTTCTCAAATAAAATTTTAAAGGAGATGCAAAAACTGAACTTTTAGAGAAAGATAGTCAATACTAGAATTTACATACCTCATTTGGTCTATTTTTTATCTTGTATACTCATTCTGTGTCTTTTTCTCATTCTGGGACCAATCTTCCACCTTTGGAATTTGAAGTGTGGTTAGACTAGACCTTTCACTTTCTGATGTTATAAGTGGATGCTTTATTGCATTAATAATATTTAATGTGCCTTTATTGTCTCCATTAATCTTAATCTTTGTCGTTACTTGTTCTCTCTATTTTGTCAGTTTCTGCATAATATTCTTTATGGGGTATATTTAATGTTTTGAATTTTTCGTTCTAATCATTAAATAAAATCAGAATTTCTCATTCCAATCAAATCTTTCATGTGGGTCTTTCTTAATATAATTAACATATATTGACTCAAAACATAGCAATAATCATTTTCGATCAATTTTTCGCACTCAATGCACTTTTGCTGAGCTTAAATTGTTCTTGCAATGTGCACTGTAGTAGTACCAGTGTCGAAATACTGTTCATTCCGTGTTTTTCTGCTCGGGAATTGTTTCCTGTTTGGAAGGTCATTTTTATGCGTGGAAAACATTATTTTTGCACAGGAATTAACATTATTGTGCGAGAAAATAACTTTTACTATTTTTACTGTTTTTATTTTAACTTTTATGCTCTTACATTTATTTTTACCTCCCTCGCGAACATTCCTCTAACATGAATGACAAAACTTTACACAAACTTTACGTAGACATTTTTCTATTAGAACTATAAATATATTTTTGTATTATGCAATGTAATTTTATAAAATGTTGACTCCATAATTGGTTGAAATTATCAAAAACTCGTGCCATACTATTTAAGATAATATCTTCTTTGATATCATAATCTTCAAATCTTTTCATGATTCTATAAGAGTCTTTGACTCTTTAAATGTGTTTGTTATTTTAAAATATGCTTCATTAAACCTAAAAATAAAATGAAGAGAAATGAACTAAAAACGAAGTAAAGCAAGGATCTAGGGTTACAAAGCAAAAAAGGATCTAGGGTTACAGTCAAAATGAAGAAATAAACTAAAAACGATCTAGGGTTTTGACGAGAAATCAAAACTTATCAAAGAAATGAAGAGATGAAGGTTTCCTCATCTGAGCTGAGAGAAGTCGCCTGAACTGAGAGAAGTCGTTGTCGTCTGAGCTGAGGTCTGGTTTTCAAAGAAATGCATCAAAGTCGCCATCGCCTGAGTTGAGTTTGAGCTGAATACAAAAATGGGACTGGAACGGATACGACATCTTTTAGTTTGGGACTAAAACAAAAAATGGTCTGTTTTGGGGACCGGTCCAAAAGTACCCCTAATTTTTAACTGACTAATTTTCTAATGACTTGTTTTTAAATACTAGTTTTCTAATCTGCGAAGTTGTGTGATTTAAGGCTATCTTGCGGTTTCCATAACCATGAAGCCTATAGAGACTACATTACTCGTTGTTAATGTAATAACGATGCAAGTTGGATATAACAAATATGATTGGGGCCAGACACAAATAGATTTTATTGAAGAAATTCAAAAAAAGATGGACTTACATAGCATGCTTTATAAATTTGCAGGTAAGACATTTAGAAATTTTAAGCATAAAAATTCTGAATGAAACTTCAAATGATTGATAAAATACTTAAATTTATTTAATCGAGCTTATTTTTTACAAGTGCATTTTAAATAATATTAAAATTTTAATCAATGATTTAATTTTTTGTACAGACATCCTCATAAAAAA
>NMUG010012168.1:0-10435 GCA_002855965.1 Monotropa hypopitys
TAAAAGGGACAAGTCCTACAAAAGTAGAGGGTCAGGCACGACCGCCTGGTAGAGATAATCCATCTCCTACCGTCTATAATATTGGGTGCCAGTGTGTGACAATGCAAGGAATGTAAACGATGCAATGCGATGGATCTCATTATAATGTAAAACCGTTAGTTTATTCATTCATTCTACATTCAACTCAAAGTAGGGTAAAAGTAAAACAAGACTCAAAAGAGAGTTACCAACACTGAACATGACCCTACATTTTCCAAAACGACTCGTTTCCTTTCTTTCAAAGCAATTGGTTTCTAGTATACCAATTTTCCCACATATTCAGTGTTTTCATTCATTTCCCGCCCCTCATAAAGATAAGGGCAATACCAATCATTGTTTGAGTTTTCGGCTTGTTCCGCGCTAGTCGCTCGTCAACAGACTAACCGATAAGATCCTCGTATTCCCCAACACGTCGGGAGGGGCCAGACAACCCCCCATTGCGCAATGTCGTGAGTGCTCGCACTAGCCACTCAAGGTAATCCCAGCTACCCGTATATCAAGCCAACTCAAGTTATCACATTAATTAGAGTTTTTAGTTCAAGTTCATATTTTCGTTCATTATTCCCGCGCGAATAGGGCAACGCCTCCTAGTTCACCATATAGACCCAATTATGTGATTTTCCCACTTTCTTTCCAAAACGTTCCTTTTCTTCCCAACACATTTCATTCGTTTGCAAAACCCTTCTTTTGTTCGATTCATTTCAAAAACGTGTCAACACAACGTTTTAACCCACCGACACCTATAGGAATCCCAAACAAGTCATTTTTCCCCAATATAATTTTATCAAACGACGACGACGGAATTTTCATAAAAATTGGGGCTTTTCGAAATTTGATTCGGAATCGAACAATTAACTTCCTAGGGAATTCATAGAGACCCTAGACAATACCCATACCCAACCAATTGACGCGAACAATAACCCGTTAATACCAATTTCGTGAACACAACAATTCTACGGATTTTCATGAAATGATTAAAAAGGAACTAAGAGGACCAATATTACAAACGAGAGGGATAGAAAACTCTACCTCGCTGGAGCTCCGGTGACGCTCGCCGGAAAAGTTCACCGGAAAACTCCATGATCGCCAGAGTGAACTAAACCCACCATTGCGAAGCCCTCATGATCCTCTACAACGTTTAAGAAGGGCAAAACCTTAGACAAGCAACTAATAAAAACCTAGAGTTTTAGAGAGGGAGAGAGACTTACCGATCGGGAATGATCCGAGCACATCATCGCGGAGAGGGGAACGAGCTCAACGACGTTAATGCTCCGCGTTTCTTCCAAATCTTCATGGATTGAGAGAGATGGAAGAGAGAAGTGAGAGAAGGTGAGAGAAGGAGGTAGAGAGAGAGTATTAGGGTTCCAAATGGTAGGGATGACCCCTAAATTCGGACCCATTGCTTATATAGGACCCCCTGTGAAAGCCCCAAACTGCCCTTCATTTAATCCCTTCGCGCACAGAATTTACACTCCACGACCGGTACACGTGATGTGGTGTACCGGTCGAGCTCCTTCAGGAAGCTCTCTGAAATCCCACGACCGGTCGACGATATATGGTGTACCGGTCGTGAAGGCCAAATTTCCACTCAACTGAAACGTTGATTTTTCCAAGAGTATTTTGGCCATAACTTCTTCGTCCGAACTCCGATTGAGACGATTCAAGTTGCGTTGGATTCGTAATAGAATTCTCTACGACTTTCATGAATCAAGATTTTTGATTTGAAGAATGTATCTAATCGATGGATTTTGAAAACACGATTAACGATTTAATCGAACGATCAACGGTCAACGAATATCATGCCGGGGATGCCCAACTCATCCGGACTCACTAAACGATACATGAAATTCGAATTATTGACTTTATTAAAATGGATGGAAATTAATTAAAATTTCCGAAGTGTGACATACAGTCTTGGTTGGAACATCTCACATCCAATATATTGCAACTCTATTGGTGTGAGAGAAAGATAACTACTTTTGCCAAATAGCATGAACTATCACCGCTAGCACGGCTCGTCTCAATAGTACAACACATCTCATATGGCACAGATTGTAACATCCCTTATCAAACTCACCAAATAAAAATATGCAGAATAAAAAATTTTCTTATCATTTAGACCCAAGAGTCATCAATTTCTAACACAAAACATCAACTAGACTCAAGTGCAAAAAGGAAACTCAAAGTCATAGTTGTTCTACTAGCAAATCACAATGTACCAAAATTTCTTCTATGGAAAAATACTAGAAGGAAAAGTTCAAGTACTAAGATTAAAGAATAAGGTTGTTCTCAACCAAAAATCCTGGCACACAAGCCAAGTACCACCTCTCCAAGCTATGCCTCAAGCTTTCCATCCAAATCCATGATTCCAAAAAGAATCATCTCACCAAGCTACGTAGTGGACCGCTAGCTCCAAGACCTAGTTTCCAAGCATTTAAGAAAAACACAAGGAAACAAGAGTGTGAATAGGATATATTGATTTCACAATTGCAAGAGATTGATAAAAACATGCAAGGATTAAGCTTTGCAAGAAACAAGGGTCCAACCCCTAAAAACACATACTTCCAACCCCATGCATCCCATGCTTTTACATATGTATATGGCCGAAGCCCATTTTTCAAAAACCATTCCACTTTCCTTTTCAAAATAGCTATCACTATATGTGATAGTTTGTGTGCCCAGTATACTCATCCAATGTATCACAAGGATACTCCATTTTGGGTATGACCCCTCTCCATAGTGGGTGTATTATCCGGAGAAACTCACTCCCACGATTTTTGAGACTCGACATTTTTCGACCAAAAACGATCCTAACTTTGACCAACTCACTCCAAACACCTCCAAACTTCAAATTAATCAGTAACAAAGTGTTCCTAACATCTAAGATCATTATAAACATGATAGGGACTCTCCTACAACCTTCGATTCGATCAATTGTAAGAATCAAAACCTAATTCCATGGGTTTTTTTCCCCAAAATGAGTTTGAAACTAAAACCTCGATCTACTTCAAATATGAAGTGATATGAATATGATATATGCATATTTTGATTCATACTTACGTGATGATTGAGATTGAAGAAGGATTCTTCCTCGGATTCCTTCTCAAATGCCTTGGATTCACCCAAATTCTCTTTCTCCTTCTCTTTGTTCCTCTCTAGCCTCCCTCGCATACACTCACATAATGAGAGAATGACCCAAATGGAACCCCTAAAATCAGATTTTTAGGTCTAATTACCTCCTTACCCCTCCACTAACTCACATATTTACCCTTGTGAGCCACCCTCCTTCCTTATTTTTTATAATTAAGGCATTATATATATTTACATATATATAAAAATACCTAAATACTCTTTTAAAACTTCTTTCACTCCCACTTCACATTCTAACATTTTTAGAATTATTATTAAAAAATAATCTATAATATGGAACGGGTATTACAACTCTCCCCCTCTTAGGGAATTTCGTCGCCGAAATTTAAAACATACCTTAGAGATTTACCAACCAACCCTAAAATCTTCCACTATTTTCTTCCATAACTCTCTACTTTTCGACACAAGGTTTTATTTTTCAAAAATTCGACAAGTTCCACATTCTATAATCTCACATCCATTATTCCCCATCCTTATTTCATTTCTTCTCCCGTTCCCACAATTGATTCGCAAAATAGAACAACATTTTTAAACCCCAACATCATTACGAATATAATTTATCATTGTCACCCCAAGTTTCATCGAACGGCAATAATAACCCACATTACATGGTACACCAAGGACTTATTATCACGACGCCCTTGACAACTTGCCCTTAAAAGGCCGAAACGACTATAATTTTATCCACTCACGATAAACATAATAAGATCAACCCCATTCTTCTCATACCATTCCCATATTCCACTTTCAAAATATAACTCTGCTCTACCATCTCCTCATGACCTTTAATTTAGTTTTTTTTTTATCACCACAAAGGTTTTCATAAAATCTATGATCTGATCTACCCAAAACTTCTCGTAGTTTCATGCTAAGGTGGTACTATACTTCTTCCTACCAACCCCGAAATCCTTAACCATGATGGAACTCAATTCCCAACAGTCAAACATTTTCTACCTTTATTGCTTCTAACTACAACTCCCATTACATCGAAGAGATTCGAATAGCAATGATAGTCGCAACTCTCTCTTTTTTTTTACAAAACAACAAGACCTACCATAGAGTTATCACAAGAACACTTAGTTCCTCATCCAAATTCCAACTCATAACGATTATTGTAAGAATAACTTCCTTAAATATTTTTAAACAACACCTACACTCTCCAAGCTAGCTTGATACCCATGTTATAATGACTCTAATCTGAACTTACCATTGTCTCTTAACAACATTTTCTAATCACAGGATGAGTAACACCTTCCATAGAAATTTACCCAAAAGAACTACCTTGATAATTATGTTGTTACTGCTATTATACACACTTCGCTCACAAAAGACAATCGTCTCAAGATTTCGAACAACAATTTCATACATTCTCACAAAATCCTCCAAAATTCGAATAATCCTCTACCATAGACAATTAATCTACAGGTGCAACTCATACCAACATAAAAGTTGCATAACAACCTATAATCATACATTCAAAACTTCTACATAACTTGTGAATCACCTTTCCTAGCTCCATACCCGAGTACCACTATGTGCATACATACTTTTCCACCATTCAACTAAACCATCCAAGTCATTCCAACTTTTTATTAAACGGAAACATAAAAACTCTGCCCAACAATCTACAACATCTCAACCAAAATCAAAATTATCCTTAAACATTAGGCAAAATGTACCACGAATATCCTAGAATATAATCTCCCAAATCTAATCAAGAGTTTAGGCATATTAACTTTACCCTCCAGATTTCATATCCTCAAGTTCAATTCTGTAGTCGCATAAAACACTTAACCACACCTCCATTCTCTTTCTTTTTAGTTTAACATCTCTCGGCACAAACACACTAGCCTCAACATTTAGAGTTCACCATCTTGGTTACAAAAATTAAACTCAACACCAATAAGGGAGACTTAACAACTTTCTCTTAAGACATCCCAGTTAAGACCTCTTTTGCTTAGCTAAAAGGACCACAATCCCACTGAGTCTAGCTAAAACAATGTTAATCGCTCCAAATGACTTGACATTCATTTTCCATTACTCTTTAAGTTTGTCTAACCCAGACTTAACAATGACCAATCTCACTTGCCACTACTTTTCTAATCGGAAATCACTAGAATTTCCCCCAGACAACAGTTCCTCTCATCACTATTTCAACATTGCTATAGACATCAATCTTTTCTTTAACCTCTTAAAATCATTCTCACTCTTTCATTAGTAACTCAAATCTTATACCACCTAGCTGAACAATACAACCACGTGACTTGAC
Source organism: Monotropa hypopitys (assembly GCA_002855965.1). Taxonomy (NCBI): domain Eukaryota; kingdom Viridiplantae; phylum Streptophyta; class Magnoliopsida; order Ericales; family Ericaceae; genus Monotropa; species Monotropa hypopitys. The sequence goes on from NMUG010012168.1 coordinate 5,459, forward strand.
CGAAAAGGCCTCCATAATCTTCAAATAGCAATCTGCTAACCCAAGAATTTGCCTTGGAGAACTTATATCAACCTCTTGTGTACCAATTTCTACCCCGGTTTACGCCAATGCTTCTTACTAAGGATAGGTTAACTCAAAAATACCTCTCAACACTATCAAAAGTTTCACCTGCAATTAACCACAACAACTTCTCTCCTCTCAATTTCTGATAATCCAATACTCAAATATTGCTCATACTCTTTTCCAAGTCGATAATACACTAAAGTTTTCATCAAAGTCACAATTCTAAAGAATATAAATTATCCATACAGACTCTACTCAACCCAACTCTCTCACCACAAGGACATCCTCAAGATATCACTCTCATTTATCTCTCCACAATAACATAGGTGACAAAACCACTAATATCCTACTGAAATTCTCTTGTTCGCCATAACTTTTAAATTTCATTCTTCCCCCTATTCCCAATAAGGTTTCTTTTCGAAGTATACTATTACCACCCCAGGACAAGGCCTAAGGTAACACTGAATCCAAAACATATTATAACTTTCGTTAACATCTCAATAATAACACACGTTATGCATAACGCAAGCCACACTTTCCAGTTATCCTCTTTTTAGGCTCAAACAAAAACATACACAGATTTATATTAGATTCATTTCCTTCTCTGCATCTTTGGCAATCCACATTTCCCATTCTCATACATTACTTCCAACATAGCTCACACACATACATTCAACTACATGTCCCAATAGTAAAAAGTCATAATACACTTATTACTCTTTTATCCACACTGAAACAATTTGACTAGATGACCTTATCGAATTTTTAATTTACCTTAAGCAAAATTCTGCACTGACAATAAAATTCTTACCACGTGTCCAACTGCAATTTTAATATTAACATACATGCACTACTATCTCGTGCCCAATCTAACTCATAGGTCATTAATTTGTTTAACAGGGTGTGTATATTTTTCGTGCAGACATCAAAATATCATGGTTGTAATTACGTAACGGTGCAATCCATTATCGAGTACAAAATGCTAAAAATAGTAAATATATACTTGTTGCACTTTTATATGCACCACTCATCACAAACTCCGCAATTGATGCTGGAAGCCAACTCCGTTGCTGTGAATATTGAACCGCTTGGTTTCCATACTAGTTGCACTCGAACATTTGAATCATTGAGTCTTCTCAGCACATGCTCTCCCCCATAACATAGAGCTTCACAACCGAGACATCCCTTAAGAACCATTGAATCTCTCTCACCCAATTGTTGACTAAAACCCAACTCTTTCTTTTCCCTCATCCACAATACAAATCTCATATCCCCACACTCCTCCTTTGCTTGCCACCCGACACCTTTGGACACCAAATCATTATATGCCCTTCATCACCACAATAGGATATACCACTTTATTGACTTTGAGAGCACAAATCCTTAACCCAAAGATTCACTGAACACGTCTAGAACAACAATACATTACTCACTAACCATTAGTCATCACCCAAAACTTTTATAACTCAACTCTCAATACACTTCACACTACTACAACCCGATATGATTGATTTCAAAATTTTCAAACTTGCTTATTTCAGGACCACTATGTTGTTCCTCAATTCTACAATTTTCATCTTAGCCCTTGTAATCCCAATTACCAAGTACACCAAATTTCATTCTGTAAAAAAAATCAATTGGACTGCCCCCTCTTGACATCAAACCATTCTAAATTTTCCAACTCCTTTTCTCCTTGATTCACTAATTCTAGCATATTTGGATACAACTTCAATTCTTACCTCAAAAATTTTCACCCTCATTTCTATTTGCCTCAAAGTACAAACACTTCATCTAGCACAAGTCTATAATGCTCTGAGAGAAACCGTCACTAAAACTATTAACCAACGTTTCCCAAGAAATCACGTTAGACACAACTCATATTACCTCTGTTAAATATGCCAATCCCGGCCTCAAATATCTTTCCACAATTAAAATATCTCATCTCCAAAACATAAAATATTACTCTCACCTCTTTACTCATCAATTTATCTCCAAAACATCACCAATTCATTCTATAATCATTTCCCAATCCATCACTTCACTAGGCATTACTAACTCATCCAAACTCTTTGAATTCAATTCTTTAAAATAATAAAGTCAAACCAACCTGTCCTTCTACCAATTGCATACGTCACTTAGTCCTCCATCCTTAGAGTTCCGTACTGAAATTGAGCAATTCTCATCTTCTTTAATTAACTGATTCTCTGCACTGTCCGATTATTGCACATTCTTCATTTCCTGCCACACACTTAGACAAGAAATATGGTGGAAACAAGTGTTAGATATAAAGCGCATGCGTTAGTCAACACACCTCAATGACTCAAAGCATGACTCGATATCCTATAGTCCACTACTTAGCCACCCTAACCTTAGTATTTCGTTGTACTATGCTTTTCCACTTAACTTTCCAAGACTTTCCATTAGAAGAGAACGTTGATCAAGCGTTCTTCTAATCAGATTTCAAGTCAAGTCCCATGGGTGTCAAAGACACATATAATAGTCACAAAATACTAATACCCAAACTCCCCACACTTACCTCAAGCACAATTTCCATTTAATCACGTGGTCCCCTAACTCGGACCTATAACCTAGGCTCTGATACCAAGTTGTAACATCCCTTATCAAACTCACCAAATAAAAATATGCAGAATAAAAATTTTTCTTATCATTTAGTCCCAAGAGTCATCAATTTCTATAACAAAACATCAACTAGCCTCAAGTGCAAAAAGAAAACTCAAAGTCATAGTTGTTCTACTAGCAAATCACAATGTACCAAAATTTCTTCTATGGATAAATACTAGAAGGAAAAGTTCAAGTACTAAGATTATTGAATAAGATTCTTCTCAACCATAAATCCTGGCACACAAGCCAAGTACCACCTCTCCAAGCTATGCCTCAAGCTTTCCATCCAAATCCATGCTTCCAAAAAGAATCATGTCACCAAGCTACGTAGTGGACCGCTAGCTCCAAGACCTAGTTTCCAAGCATTTAAGAAAAATACAAGGAAACCAGGGTGTGAATAGGATATATTGATTTCACAATTGCAAGAGATTTATAAAAACATGCAAGGATTAAGCTTTGCAAGAAACAAGGGTCCAACCCCCAAAAACACATACTTCCAACCCCATGCATCCCATGCTTTTACATATGTATATGGCCGAAGCCCATTTTTCAAAAACCATTCCACTTTACTTTTCAAAATAGCTATCACTATATGTGATAGTTCGTGTGCCCAGCACATTCATCCAATGTATCACAAGGATACTCCATTTGGGGTATGACCCCTCTCCATAGTGGGTGTATTATCCGGAGAAACTCACTCCCACGATTGCTCGTGTAGTCTGCAAAAACTTACGTTCCAAGATACATATATACATATATATCATGCATTCCCCCAATGTAACTTAATACAACTCACTCTCACATATAACGAGTAGTCTGCAGGAAGAGAACTTCCAAATAAATCTATCATGCATAGAAGAAGACTTGCATTTCCATCACAAACCCCGTGTAGCTTAGAACATGTGTAAAAAGCCTTCAACAATTAAATTAAGAAAACATGTGCTTTGAAAGACATGCAAAGTACTTTCAATATACCAATCCATACACTCACCGAATACCGCTGTTTAAGCCTTCTCCTTGCCCTTGAGCGAGACCTCACTGCCTTTCTCAAGTGTACCTGTTGAAACAAATACCAATTTCAGTCCACAATTCGATTATACATGGAAATAAAACAGGAAAACATAAATCAATTGATTACATGTCTTAATGTGCCAAAATCTTCCTTATATGACCTTAATTAGTCATTTTTCAAGTTTCTAGAACTTAACCAAAATTTCCGGGCAGAAGCACTCCCGACCGGTCGGACCTTACTTCCCAACCGGTTGGGCTGGCCTTTCCCAGCCCCAACCGCTTCCCCAACCAGTTGGCCAATCAGTTGGCCACTTCACTCCCCATCCCAACTGGTTGGCCAAGAAACCCCAACCGATTGAGACCCATTCTGTTGTGATTTCTGAGACTCGACATTTTTCGACCAAAAACGATCCTAACTTCGCCCAACTCACTCCAAACACCTCCAAACTTCAAATTAATCAGTAACAAAGTGTTCCTAACATCTAAGATCATTATAAACATGATAGGGACTCTCCTACAACCTTCGATTACGATCAATTGTAAGAATCAAAACCTAATTCCATGGGTTTTTCTCCAATAACGATTTTGAAATTAAAACCTCGATCTACTTCAAAGATGAAGTGATATGAAGATGATATATGCATAATTTGATTCGTACTTACGTGATGATTGCGATTGAAGAAGGATTCTTCCTTGGATTCCTTCTCAAATGCCTTGGATTCACCCAAATTCTCTTTCTCCTTCTCTTTCTTCCTCTCTAGCCTCCCTCACATGCACTCACATAATGAGAGAATGACCCAAATGGAACCCCTAAAATCAGATTTTTAGGTCTAATTACCTCCTTACCCCTCCACTAACTCACATATTTACCCTTGTGAGCCACCCTCCTTCCTTATTTTTTATAATTAAGGCATTATATATATTTATATATATATAAATACCTAAATACTCTTTTAAAACTTCTTTCACTCCCACTTCACATTCTAATATTTTTAGAATTATTATTAAAAATAATCTATAATATGGAACGGGTATTACACGGATCGTCTAACGGCATGACCCGTCTACGATGTATAGTTCATCTTACCCAAACTAAGTAGATCTATAGAATACATATTGCATGAATCGTAATTGAAGTCCAAAACAATAATCACACTAAGTAGATCTATTGAAAACATCCATATAATAATGGATCAAGTCTTAAACATACAATTGTTCCAACTCAAAGACAAAAGATATATCCTAGAACAATGGATCCGATGATACAATGATTACCCAGGG
>NMUG010012169.1:0-10434 GCA_002855965.1 Monotropa hypopitys
GTCACAATTATTTAGTGTGACATGACTACCTTTTCACAAATTATAGTATGTCATTTTATGCTTAAATGTTTAATGAATTAAGATTTAATTCATTATATATATTTTGAATAAAATCTAGAAAGACATGTGAATGAATTTTATTAGTTAAGAATATGTCACTTAGATCAATATCCAAGACATATATATCTCTTGAATGGAAATAAGATTTATAGCTTTAGAAACATTTTGAATAAGTTTTTTAAATTTGGTTACATTTTAAAATATATCCTTATTCATTTGATAAGTATTCTGAAAATTAATTACTACCGTTTGTGTATCAAATCATAACATATATGCAGGAAATAATTTTGGAGAGGAGCCTCAACCAAAAAGGAAAATCGGTTGTCCAATCGGCTCACCAGCCAGTGAACTTGCCGGTCTACCAGTCCAAGGTCTAGTTATTTATTTTTAAAATACAGAATGATTCCAAGGTTAAATGAAGTGTATTGCACTACCTTATTTGCCCCTCAACGTCTTTGAAGAATCAAGGCAAATATAAAAGCAATAATTGAGCTATTTTGGTCACAACTTTATCAATCTTTTTCTCTCAACCCTAAAGTACTTGTCTCTCTTCTCAAAACTCAATTTTCATACTCAAGCTACTAAAAATTTAAAGTAGCATCCCAAGAAGAGATTCAACTTAAAGTTGTAATTCATTTTCATATCTTTTTTTTATCTTACTTGTAAAGTAGAGGAACATACTCCTACCAAGATCAACTTCTTTTCTCTACTTTTGTGAACAAGGTAACCACTTGATTTGAAGGTTGAAAGACCACCTTTAAAGGTCTTTAGTGTAAGGTTGGAAGGACACCCTTGAAGTTCTTCAAAATTATAGTCGTACTAGTGATCACAATTGTGGTTACATTATGATAGTAGAACTTTTACAAATTGTGAAAGAAGTGGACATAGGTAGGGAGAGACACGCCCTATTGAACTACTATAATTTCTTGTGTTTTTATTATTTTATATTCTAAAATTGATTGTTGCATGTTTAGATTATTGTTTAGTTAAATATATCATTGTAAATCAAACATTTTTAAGTTGTATTTTTGAATCAATCTTAACGCCGGAAACCTCAACCTTTATCGATGCAATAAATTAAGTGTAACGGAAGGCTTGTGAGTTTTGATCCTTGAATCCCAACTTATAAGTTAAAATCTATTTTAAAAGGTTTAACCTTTAATTTTTTTGTTATTCAATTTGATAGTTTTAATCGGCCATAGTTTATATTGAACCAATTTACCCCCTTCTCTTGGTTGCTTTCGGTACAATAACTTGAAAGTTCGAATGAAATACTTACATTTATTCGAATGAACTTATTTTTACAGTCATTTAAAATAATATTAAAAAATAATCAGCCATAAATTTTTTTGGATTGACATTTGGGTAATTTACTCTATCCCGATAAAACGATAGGGGCACATGTAAAGCTAGGATTCATTAACGCGAGTGGAATGAGTGAAGGAACGAGGGGTCCTTATTACCCGCGAAGAAAGCTTGTTTACCAAACAGTGGATAATAGAGCTGCAAATGAACTGAATCGAGCCGAACTTTAAAATATTCGGGTTCAGTTTATTAAGATTTTAGCGAACTCGAACTTAAACTCGAACTCAGTGAAAATTTGATGAGCCGAGCTCGAGCAGAACTCTCCTAGGTTTGACTCGAACTCGAATGTATTCACGAATCTTAACGAGAGAAAAAATAACACATATTTATACATACATAAGGATCTAGGCTACAGGGGCGGAGCCAGGAATTCAAAATGGGGGTGACACAATTGGAACGGGGTGTCACCCCTACCAAAAAATTATCTAATTACATGTATTTTTTGAATTTTTTTTTTTTTATGTTTTTCCGTTAAAAAAATTTTTTTTTTAGATTTTTTTCCCAAAATGGGGGTGGCAACTGCCCCCTCCCCCCTCCACACAGCTCCGTCCCTGGCTATAAATAAATAAGTTTTCTACATACTTAATTATAAGAAACATATCTATAGAAGTTTATATATTTACAAATATTAAGAATTTTATTCTATACAAACATATATTTACACACATAAATTAATTTATGTATAATTTGTACATAAAATCTTCATTTTGTACGTATATTCTAGGTTCGCGAGCCTAATCGAGCCGAATACTGTTATATTCAGGTTCAACTCATTTATCAAATGAGCCTAAAACTAAGGTTCAGGTTTGGCTCATTTAATAAACGAATCGAACTCGAACAAACTCATACCGAATCGAGCCTTGAATAATTTACGAACGGTCCAGTTCATTTACAGCCCTAGTGATAAAGGAGTTTGGCGTACTATTATTCGGAGTCCTTGTTATTTGATCATCAAAGGCCTCTGCCAAACAGGCCCTCAGGGCCACTTTGTTGGCGGAATTAGTTAGCCGAACAAGAATATCACCGGATAAGTTATATCTATTTGGTCTTTAGAAAACACCATTATACGGATTATGTTATCCGGTTGTATAGCTTTAGAAAACACCATTATACGGATTATGTTATCGGGTTGTATAGCATACTCCCACCACAACAGGATATACGTATCCCCTCACCTTCCTCGCTATTATCTCCAGCCCTCGTTATTACCCCATTCCCATTTCCTCCCTCTTTTGTTCCTGCGACACGCACAAGAAGACAGATTGTGTGTGTGTGTGTTCGGTGAGGTTCAGTACATTACCTTACCTACTATGTTTAACTTTGTTTTTGTTCTGGTTTTAGGGTTTACAACTTTGTACATATTCTGATTTTATTTTTCCTTAAATTTTCTCTTCAAATCCACTACTGATTTCGACCATACGATTGTTTTTGTTGATGAACTTGTGAGTTTGGGTAGTGGTTTTACGATTCCTTGCAACACTGGTTGCGTTGCCATGGTTATTTAGTGCGACACATGGCCATTTATGATCAGTATTCAGAGTTTGGATATTTTGTTATCTTCGTTGTAGACGTCGCTCTTTTTTGCTTCAGAAGTTATTGGTTTATTTGCTTGTCTTTTGATTCCTTACGTATGTTTTGTTTTTTCCCTTTTACTAGTAGATATTTCATCACTAGTTACAATAGATGAAGAAAATGAATCTCACCTCCTAAGCAACATCGCCATGTCGCATTAAGTCTTAACATTTTAAATGTGGCACATTTTTACTATGTATGAAGTATACATTTTTTTGGGTACTCCGTATGAAGAATACATAACATAATATTAACTTGTCATTTGGAAGTAAACAAATACTGTGTCCCATTAATTTTGTGTTTGGCGGTCTTATTTTGTAATGTATACCATATAAGTAAGTTCATAACCATTGTAGGATGGCAATACTAGAGAAACGGAAAGCAAGGAATAAGGAGGAGGCCGAGATATTTGTACCAGTGCAATCCTTTGTGTTTATAGTCAGTTGTGCTTTTCGATTTTTCACATGATTGTGGCTTACTTAAGGGATAGGATTGGAGTGCCTGGCAAGGAAATAGGTACCTAAAATTGGTCCATGGGAAGAAATTCGTGCAATGAAAATCTGGGCAGTCAGCTCTGCCCGCGTGGTGCTCGAGGACCGGAAGGGTGCCAAACGTACATAAGCCTTTTTTAGCTAGTGTTTCTTATATGTTTAGAGTTTGAGTTATTTCCTATATACATGAGACTCTTGCATGAGGCTAGGGTAATGACGGCGAGTGAGAAGTGCACAGCCAGAGTTCAAGGCAATCTTGTGTGATTATGTAGTCAGGATAGTGAGAGTCATCATTATAGGTGAGAGTTTTAAACAACAAGAGTTGGTGAGAAAAAAAGAGCAAGAGGGAAAATATATTGTGAGAAGTGAGAAAAATATTGGTGAACAAAGACTTGGATTATCTTTATCTTGTTGTACCCAACAATATAGTGGATTTCTTTTCTTGCCCGTGGACGTAGGCAAGAGGGGGTCGAACCACGCATCTCTTGGTATTCTTTTTCATATTTTATTTTTCCTTGTGTTTGTTTAGTCTGGTGCTCGCGCTTTCTGCTGCGTGTGGGTTTTGCGAGTTTCAAAATCCCAACATTGACAATGCCCAATGGGTTGAGAGTTCCACTCGGTATGTGACTGAACTCAATCCACCTGTCTCCTCCATTCATTATAGAAAAAAATCATTTACAATAAGAATTGTAAGCCCTTGTATATTTTCAGGTTAGTACTACCTCATGGACACTAGTTACTCCAATTGTGAAAAAAGTTTTCTAGCACCATATCGGGGTCAATGGTACCATATAAATATTTGGAGACAAGGGTCCGGAATGTGATTGAGAAAAACTTTGGAGTTTTGAAGATGAGGTGGGCAATATTGAGGTCACACACATACTATCCTGTTAGAACCCAATGTCGCATCGTCACAACTTGCTGCCTCCTCCACAATCTCATTAAACGGGAAATGCTCGTGGATCCAGTAGAGACCGAGTGCGCAAATTGGGAGGAGCAAACAACACACGAGGTCCCTAATGCAGAACATATTGCATTTGTTGAGCCATCAAACCAATGGACAGAGTGGAGGGATGCAGTAGCCATCCTTATGTATAATAGTTGGTTAGCCCAAGGTGGGGGAGGTCATTAAGATGGATTATAATTTTTTCGAGGTGTAATTGTACTAATTTTATGAACCCAAACTTATGATTTCAATTATCCATTTACTTTGATGTTCGATGATATAGATGTGTGCTTATCTCATGTAACATATTACATTGTTCTTGATTCTATCATGTTCACTTAAAAGCAGGGTAGCAATGGACGACAATCTATTATCTGTACGCTCCCTGCCAGAACATTTCATTCACCCATTGTTGATTGCTTCAAACTCATCTACCCCAGAGAAGGCTCTAGAGATTTTAACTGAAGCTTCTAGAACCGCAGATGGTCGCTCGGACCTTGCTTTCAAAAATATCCTCCTCACTGTCCTACAGTTTTGTCAAAATCTATCTTACCCTTCTTCTAGACATCTTCTCTTATTGTCTCTGAGGCTTTTAAGAAACCTATGTGCGGGGGACTAACCAATCAGATCTTGTTTGTTGAACATAATGGAGTAGGAATTATCTTCACTACATTACATCCAATGATCACTTCTGATTCAGATATTGGGATGATTCGTATGGGGTTGCAAGTTCTCGCAAATGTTTCATTGGCTGGAGAACAGCACCAGCTTGCTATATGGGATCACTTCTTTCCATATATGTTTGTTCAAATTGCTAGTATACGGAGAAAGGAAACTTGTGATCCCCTGTGCATGATTGTTTGTACTTGTTGTGATGGAAATACTGAACTTTTTGGTAGGCTTTGTGGAGATCAAGGCTTGCCCATCTTGGTACAAATTGTACGGACTGCTACAGCAGGTAAATGTTTTTGGATTCATTTATGCTTTCACAATCGTTATTCTGCCCTCCTTTAATTTTCTTTCCATTTTTTCTATTTTGAGCGTAATTATACGAACTGTAGGTACTTTATTTTATATGTTCTTTTTGAGTCTTGTTAGTTGGCTTTCGAGAAGACTGGTTAAAGTTGCTTCTATTCAGAATCTGCTTAGAAGAAAATCAATTTCCCCAACTGTTTGCTAGATTATGCCCTGTTGGTGCTTCTGAAAACGGTCAAGCCCTCACCTTTAGGAATGATGTATTTGTGTCCGAACAAGCATTCTTATTGAATATCATATCAGAAATCTTGAATGAGCGAATTGGTGAAATACCCATTGCCAATGATTTTGCATCGTGTGTTTTTGGAATCTTGAAACAAGTTGTGGGGGCTGTTGATTTCGTGTCAAGTGAGAAGCACGATCTACCAAGGGGGTCTATTGGTGTTGATATCCTTGGACATTCACTCAGCATTTTGAGAGATCTATGTGCCCATGATAGTGTACGAGTCTCTAAGCTGGATGGGTTTGTGTATGTTGATTTGTTATTATCCTCCGGACTTTTGGAACTGCTTTTGTGTTTGCTACGTGATCTTGGGCCTCCAACAACACTTAGGAAAGCAATGAAACAAAATGATGACAAAAAAGGAATGTCTTCTTATTCATCCAAACGATTTCCTTACAAAGGATTTCGGAGAGATATAGTTGCAGTCATAGGGAACTGTGCTTATCAGAGAAAGCATGTTCAAGACAAAATTAGAGAGAGAAATGGGGTACTTTTGCTTCTACAACAGTGCGTCGTAGATGAAGATAACCCATTTTTGAGGGAATGGGGCATTTGGGCAGTGAGAAATTTATTGGATGGGAATGCAGAAAACCAATGGGTAGTAGCTGAATTGGAGGTTCAGGGTTCTGTTGATATCCCCGAAATTACTAGACTCAGTCTCAAAGTGGAGGTGGATCAGAAAACTCAACGTGCAAAGCTTGTAAGCGTATCATGAAGATGTTCCAGGTTTGAATCAGAATCGGTTTTTGTGGAATGTCAGTTCGAGCATAGGTTGTTTGTTGACCAGTTTTTTTTTTTCAGTTGCTTGACAGAAGTTCATTCAAACTTGAGCGTGTTTGCACCTGTTGAGTGTTTTATGCTGGGATCGTGAAATAATGAAAACCCGTTTTAACTTAGTATGGCAATTCTCAGAAGCAGAATTGCAAAATCTCCAAGTTCAACATCCATTGCACTTACGTGGGATTTACAAAGTTTATTGATCTGTCACTTGGTGGCCCGCCGAATACTGGTCGCATGTAACCATCATCGAACTTTCTCCAGTAATAATGGAGTGTGTACACGGGACTTGCTATTAACATTGACAAACTTTCCTTTGCAAGGGCAATATTCACTGCAACAAATATGAGTATTTTCCGCATTTTCTTTCCCGCATTTATGAGAAATCCGGGGAAAGCATTTTATTTTATAGGGATGGACTCTGTTGGACGTTTTTCTGAGTATATCATTCGGGTCCCGTCCTGTGCCTTAAATCCATTAAACGAACAAAACCCTTATTCTTATTCCCTCCAAAACGAAACCCATCGACGCTACCAAAACCCTATTCCCCGGCAACCCACTTTTCTCGCTCTCACTCCGTGCAATCTCTCTCTCTCTCTCTCTCTCTCTCTCTCTCTCTCTCTCTCTCACAATGCTACTGAATATCATCTCCTCTCTATGTCTCAAAGGGTAATGGTTCTATCTATATCTACATGTGCACAATTTGGTCTGTGTGCATGATTTGTATGTGTGTGTAATTTGTAGTTCATCTTTGCGATTTAGAGTGTGTGTTTTCACTACCAACTGCAAATTAATAGATTTTCAAACATCAGATGCGATATCTATAATTATTTAATTGAGCTTATTTTTTGTATGCTAACTTAAAAAATTATTTTAAAAATAATGAATGAATTGGATCATTTTTTGAATACTCAAAAATTATTTGACTCTAAAATATAGAACCAATCACTGGAGGCTGAATTCTATTTTAGCACAAAAAAATACTTTTTGTTGCTAAAATATGACTGACTATAGCCATTTTACATATAACATTGGAGTTGCTCTTAGCTATGGCCTTGGAGTTTGGTTGTCCTTTGGGCTTCAAAGGTATCCATATGCCATTGGTTTTCTTTTGCACTAGATCCGACCTTGGGCTACAATTTTGTTAATATGCTAGGGATTTTTATATAGGGCTTCTAGATTGAATTTGAACGATCCAAAACGTTCAATGTCTTTAAAACGTGTTGATTAAGGTACCCGTGAGAAACAGTCAAAAAACAAAGTTCGGGAAGGCCCTCATCCGAGCAGTTTTTGCATGAAACTGTAATGAACAGTCCGTATAAAACTGGCTCGGATGAAGGTCTTTCCGGTCATATTTTTCCACCATTTTTTGCAGGTACCCTAAAAAACACCTTCTAAACACACTGGAACAATTGGCTCGTGAAATTTTACTCGGGAAGTGGTCCAAAATGCCCCGTCCGTACCTAGTTCGGACCAAACTGGTCCGGACCTGAAGTGGACTCGGGTTATGTTTATATATAGCTAGGGAGTTTCACGAAGTGTTTGATAAATTTACTAAATGACATTAGTTATATGTATACATTAATGAATAATTTTTAGATGCCATATTTTTAGAGACTTTACATTTACTTTTTTCTAATTTGAGGTTTATGCCTGAAAATGTGAGCTTCTTTACTTATCCTTTCTTATTGTATATGGATGTACTGTTTTCTCGTCCCGAGCGTGCCGAATAGATTCCTCTTCCCCAGTGTGCTGAACGAACTCTTTTGCAACAAATTTGGATTCATAAAGATATAAGTATTTTTGATTGAATATACTTTATTGATATTTTTTGGGAGCTTAACATTTGGCCTTTTTGAAACACCATTTAGTATTAGACCATTAACATTTGGCCTTTTTGCAAGGCCATTTAGTATTAGACCAAAAAAATTCAAAAACAAAAATTTCGAAAAAAAAATTTTCGTTTTTGAAACGCCATTTAGTATTCCCGGGGGCGGCATCCGGGGCATTTTCAGAAATGCTAGAAAAAATGTCATAAAGGCTTTTGGGGCATTTTTTTAGCTTTTCCAAATTTTTTAAAACGTCCGGAATTCCTAGATTCCTTGTGATTAGTTGCTCCTAGATTCCTTGTGATTAGTTGCGGTGGATTCTTCAAAGAAAAGCAATGGAAGGGTTAGGTCCTCTTTGGGACACGTCAGTTCACGGTGAAGGATGTTGTCACGGTTAGGTCCTCTTTGGTACACGTTAGCCCATCTGCCCTTTGCCGCCTGAAGTCTCTTCTTGATTTTGCTGTCGATGGGTTTATTCGATGCCTTCACTTGTCTGTTGCCCTGAGGATAGTGGGGAGTAGAATTGTAGAATTTGATCATGTGCTCGGCACAAAGTTGGTGAATAGCTCCCCAAAAAATTGAGTTTCGTTGTTCTAATGAATGCGTAGGGCACACCGAAGTGGGAGACAATGTTCCTACATGCGAAGCATTTGACGTCCTTGTCCTCTATGGTGACCAGTGGTTCGACCTCCACCAATTTGGAGAAGTAGTCAGTCGCTGTGATGAGGAATTTGTAGCCCCCAGGGGCCGTTGGAAACTTGTCGATAATGTCCAAGCCCCATTGAGCAAAGGGTCACAGACTCGTGAGAGAAGTGAGTTCTTCGGCAGGCTGCCAAATGATTGGGGCAAACCTTTGACATGTGTTGCATTTCTTTACCATCTTTTCTCTGTCTTCTGTCATCTTCGGTCACCAATACCCCTGGTGTGATAACCGAGCCCAGAAAATAATAAAAGTGTGATTAATTTATAAAAAAATAAAATTTGGAGTTAAAAAAATTGATTGAAGTAAATATAAAGTTTGTGGGATTATATTGAAATGAGTGAGAAGCATTGTATAAACTCTTAGAGACGTAGCCTACAAATTTTTTGTGAGATGCATTGTATAACTTCTTGGGAGTATAGCCTACCAATTTTAACGAGGGAGCATGGAATAATATTGGAATATAGGCAAAACTTGTCTGATGGGTTTTAGACCAAAATCTGTCCCAATGCTTTTCATACTCCCATAAGTCATATTTTTTTTTGTTGATAAAAGGCAATTATTATCAAAAAGAACGATATACACAAACAAACACTGGGCATACTCGGGAAAAATCCACAAGGGGCACTATTGGGTATCACTCTTTGCGGCTGTAGCTCCTAGGTACCTGTAAACACGATAATAACACAAGTTAGTTTCTGAAAATAAAATCAGAGCCCAAAAACCAACACAGATCTGAAAAAACAGATCTGTTAGAAAATCACTGAGATACGAAAAACCCAAGGCTCCTGGATAGCCATTAGACCACAGAGCACGAGAAGGCTCAGGCTCAGAACATCTGAGCCCCATTCATCGCAAGCATCATCACGGCAACAGAACATTAAGGAAGGTCACAAAGGACCCTTCTCGGCCGGCAACCCTAAGAACAGCCCTGAACCCTAAGAACCCCACAGACCTCACCCTCTCCTCTCCTCACCATCTCTGTGCTCAAACCAACGCCAGTAAGCTTCGCCGACAACCACCACAATGGAGTACAAAACCCCTGAAATGAAGGTTCGACAGAGAAACAAACGGTGAGGGAGAAAACGCTCCAGCACATACACATACACACACACAGTAGTATATAGGAACCCTAATCCCACTGAGGGAGAAGGGGTGAAGAGAGGCGAGAGAGAGAGACACAGTTTGTCTGAGAGAGAGAGAGAAGTAGGTTAGTCGATTAGGGTTAGGGCCAAACAATCACCGAAAAAAACACATATATACCCCGCTCCCAATAACCGGCAGCAGTAGGTCAAAACGGGAGCATCAGGTAAACACGGAAGAAGTCGGGTCGCGCGGATACAAAACGGGGCCGGCAATGAGGCCATGTGCTGAGCCGGGTAAACCACAAAGAGATGGGCCAAAAGGAGATGGACTGGACTGAATTTACGAGGGCC
>NMUG010012170.1:0-10434 GCA_002855965.1 Monotropa hypopitys
AAAGATTATAGCTCCTGCTAGATGATCCAACATATCCTCAAGTCGGGTAATAGGGAAACGGTACTTGATAGTAATCTTGTTGATAGCTGGGCTGTCAACACACATTCTCCAACTTCCATCCTTCTTTGGCGTGAGCAGTGCAGGCACTGCACACGGGCTCATACTCTCTTGGAGAAACCCCTTCCTGATCAACTCACTGATCTGGTTCTGCAGCTCGGCATGCTCTGGTGGGCTCATCTGGTAGTGCGGCAAATTTGGGAGACGCGATCCTGGGATCAGGTCTATCTGGTGCTGAATGTACCGTGATGGGGGTAAACCATATGGCAGCTCGGCTGAAAGGACTGAGCTGAACTCATCAATAATGGGCTCCAGCTCGGCAGTTACGCTGGTCGGCTGTGGACCTTCTCCTTTCACTACCACTAGGTGCACTTCTCGCTCCTCCAACTCTTCTTTTCCCAACTCCGGAACTACTAGCAGAGTCTTGCTCGCAGTGCGGGTCTACTTAGGTTTCTGTCCTCCCATGGGAACCAAAGTAATCTTGGTCCCGTGGTGCATAAAAGAGTAAGTATTTAGACGACCATTGTGGGTAGAACCAACATCATAGTGCCAGGGCCTGCCCAACAGCAAATGGCAAGATGACATATCCACCACATCACATATCACTTCATCTTTGTACTTCTGGCCAATAGAAAATTGTACCGTGCAGCGCTCACTGACCTTGACTTCTCCACCATCATTGATCCAACCGATCTTGTAGGGAATGGGATGAGCTTCTATTTTCAGTTGAAGCTTATCCACCATAGTTCGGGAAACAATGTTGTCAGTGCTTCTTATGTCGATAATCAGCTCGCACACCCTCTGTCCCACTGTGCAGCGAGTGCGGAATATATTGTGCCTCTGAGTCTCAGCTTCTATCCTGGGAGAAAATAGCAATCTGTGGACAACTAGAACCACTCCCTCATTAGCTTCCACCACTTCCTCTTCATCAAACTCTTGATCCTGGTCTTCCAACAGCTCTTCTTCATCTCCTTGCAGAGCAAGGTTAACAACTCGTCTGTTCGGGCAGTTGTTGGAACGGTGACCTGGATCTCCACACCTAAAGCACTTGATAGGCTAGGAAGATGGCGTGTAAGGGCTCGGTGAGGTCTTCTGGGATGCGGCGACCTGTTTACTGCCTTGCCGCGCTGGTTGAGCGGCATTTGAACTTCCTGCAGCTGCTCCTCCACTTGCCGCGCTGCCACTTGTCTGACTTGGCAGCTCTCTTTTCCCACTTGACAACTGTCCTCCTACCGCGGTCCTGTTGAATCTCTGTGCTCCCGCGCTGACCCTGTCCAGCTGGGCTTCAACCCGCAGAGCTAGCTCAACAGCCTCATTAAGGGTAAAGGTATGGTGTAATACCACTCTGTCTTGGATGGGTAGGCGTAGGCCATTGTTACACCTATCTACCTGTTGGTTGTCGTTTTCTACCAGGTCATTTTGGGAAGATAACCTGTAGAGTTCCTCTGTGTAGGCTCTAACAGTCCTGAGTCCTTGCTTACAGTTCTGATACTGCTGGAACAACATCTTCTCATAGTTAGCGGGCAAGAACCTCTATTTTATCAGCTTCCTCATCCTCGGCCAAGAATGTATGTGGGACTTGTTCTGTCGTGCTCGAGAAATCTGTAACTGGTCCCACCAGGATGAGGCGCCACTCTTGAGATGGTAGGCCACTAACTTGACCTTCTTCTCTTCTTCGATACCCATGTAATCGAAGAAACGTTCAACCTCTGTCAACCAGTCAAGAAATCCTTCCACGTCCAAGTAGCCATCAAAGGAAGGTAACTCCACCTTCATACAGTGGTCTCTGTTTTCTGTAGGCCTTACTTGGTCACCAAAGTTAAGTATTCTTTCATCGGTGTCACTGTCTGAGTCCGACTGGACTGCAGGCATGGGGGTTGTTGAGGAACTCGTCTGGGAACTCTAGCCTATGAACCATTCGGGTCCACAGGTTCAGGAAAAACCTGATCCTGCTCTTGACGGACCTGAACACGAGCAAACTAGCCGGTGAGACATTCAACAAGCTCGCGTAGCTCACGCATCTCTTGTCGAACAACTCACAAATCTCCAATTGTGGCTGATCGGTCTTCCAAAACATCGTCCATTAAAAGTAGGCTCTGATACCAACTGACGCAGAACGCGGCAGAATGGGAAGCGGATAAGTAAAGGCCGGTTCAGGCAAAGTGAATCCGAGGTGAAGGGTGGATGGATTTTGAATGAAATCTAGTAGAAGCGGACAGATTAACACCGTAATCTGCAGGGGAATGATCAGACTATCACCGTAGTCTGGTAGGGGAGTTAGGAATCCACCTAACCAACATAGGAATCCACCCGTGGCTCAGGAGTCCACCTGAAGAACAAGAGAGAGAGAATGCTCTGCTCCGAAAATGGGATTTCAAATTATCAAAAGCTTCTTCTAACTGTACATCGTTTGGCTTATATAGCCACTACTGAATACAAGGAAAGAAAACCCTAAAATGGGTGGCGGCTAATACAAACAAATAAGGAAAAAGTAAAATAATTACAAATGTACAATTTCCTAATAGAATCTAAAAAGTAGTAACGGAATGTCAGAAGATGTCGGGTGGTCCCCGTGTGGTTTCATTCCAGTGGCTCTGCGGGAAAGCGACCGAGCTGAGGTGCATTTGTTGAGGCCGTGCTGGCGTTGTTTTCCGTGCCAAACTAGTACGAGTTGGACTGGCCGGGCTGAAGTTCCTTGGTGCAGTGCGGAAAGTATGGCAGCTCGGTATCTGATGTGCGGGGTGGCAGCTCGGTATCTGATGTGCGGGGTGGCAGCTCGGCATCTGGTGTGCGGGGTGGCAGCTCGGCATCTGGTGTGCGGGGTGGCATTTCGGCGAGGGGTATAGGCTATGCAGCTGGATGAAAAGAAGGGGTAGGTTGCTTGGCTAGAGCTAGGGTCTGCTCGGCAGCTCTACTGAGGGTACATGTAGGCCCTTGTCCTACATCACCGGCCAAGGTGACGCAATAGAATGCCTCTTGGTCTGCCTTTCTAATTGTAATGCCTTCTGATATGCATTAGAGAGGGAGTAAAGTTCAAACATGTTGAGAGTATTTTGGTACGGCATTTGTAAACCACCAACATATCGGGAGATCATCTGGTCAGTCGTTTCACCAAGGTCATTCTGTGCCATTAACTGGTAGAATTCTATCGTGTACTCATCCACTGTCCTGGATCCTTGCCTCGGGTTCTAGAACCACTGATACATGACTCTGGAATAATTGTGGGGAAAAAATGCCTCACGTAGGTGTTTCTGGAGCTTTTCCCATGTCTCGGTCTTTCTTTTGCCCATCCGAGAATGGTTCGTCTCAGTTGCTGCCACCAAATTGCAGCTCTTCCATGAAAACACATGGCCACGAGAGGGACCCGTTTGTTCTCGAGTACTCCTCTGGCTTCATTCCTCCATGAAATTCTAGAACATCTATCTTCAGGCCAGTTTCCCACTTAGAGGATAGGGGCGCATCTTGCTCCTCGCGTCTATGAAGGTACTGGGGTGTCTCTCTAGCCTCCTTTATAATTCGTCCTCCGCAAAGGGGTTCTCATCATATTCGACATCATCAGCATCTGGTTCCACCTCCACTTCATGAGGATTTGGTCGTTGTTGGGGCGATAGAGTTGTTGAGGTTTCCAGGGCTGTAATTGAAGCTGGATGGCTGCAACACTCGCCGCTAGGCTTTCCACCATATGTTGTAGCCTATCGAGTCTGTCTTCCTCAATCTCCTGGGCTGATCGTCTTCTGGGGGTCATGGTTCAGGTAGGAAGGAAGATTTTCCTGGAAGGACAGAAACTTGATCTCTGATACCAACTGATGCAGATTGGCTATTCCACCAACTACAGCCTTCTTCAAATGCAGCGAGAATAAATGAACTCTAAGAAATAAACAGAATACCACCGTTGATCGCAGGAGGATGCCGGTGTTGATTCTCTTCTTCAACCTATTGATTGGCAAGCCAATACCAGATCAAAGGCTCGTTGGTCTCTTGATTCGCGCATGAATACCTAGAGGAACGGCTTCAAACACAATCGTTGATTCTCTAAGAGAATACCAAGAGGGGATGGGGGTTGAACAAGCAAATCTACTATCAAGTTTTAATTTCATCAAAAGTATCCCAAAAACTTACATCATTTCCTATTTATAGGGCGGCAGTAAGAAACCACAAGTAGCAAAAACCCTAAGTACGATTACTGGGCTTTTGATAGATTAGTCCCAAAAGAGGAAACAAAAGGGAACCCTAAACACGAGGGGTTCCACAAAAAGGAATAAAAACAACTGAATAAGAAAATAAGAAATCATGGGCTACCGAGCTTCCAGAGGCGGAGATGTCCAGAAGAGTGGGAGCTCGGGAATAGGAGCAGTCAGCTCTCCTGATAGTCGAAACAGGTCGTCTAGAGGAGACGGTCAATCTGCTGCAGACGGATTGCTGAAAAGATGTTTAGCCGAGCTCCAGAGGTCAAAAGAACGGGACGCCGTCTGGAAGGCCACTTAGCTCGGGAAGAAGTCATTCAGCTCGGGGAATGTTTCTGCCCCGGTTCTTTAGTGCGGCACTCGTGTCCGCGATTCCACTCCCCTCATATAATTCTCAGTCTGTCTGCATCAATTGCCATTTAATCTTAACGTATCTACCACTAAGGTTCATGATTACGTGAAAGGTCATCTAGGGTGTGAATTGCCCATAAAGACCAACTACCAAACATCACTACTCAACATTCATCAACTACCAAGGCTAACGCGACAATAATGTCTCATTGATCAATCTACCACTAAGGTTCACGATTACGTGCAAGGTCATCTAGGGTGTGAATTGCCCATAAAGACCAACTACCAAACATCACTACTCAGCAATCATCAACTACCAAGGCTAACGCGACAATATTGTCTCATTGATCATACTCATGGATTTTATAAGTGCAAGAGGTTTAAATAAAAACATGCAAGATTTAAATATTGCAAATACAAGGGTCCAATCCCTAAAACTCACACACCAATTCCCATGCATTTCATGCATTTACATGTATATGGTCGAGGCCCATTTTTCAAAACCGCTTTGCTTTCCTCTTTCTCAAAATAGCTATCACTATAGGTGATAGTTCGTGTGCCTAGCACACTCATAAAGAGTATCATAAAGATACCAACCTAGGGATCCCCTTCTCCAAAATGGGTGTATTACCCGGAGAAACTCACTCACACGTCCAACGTGTGGTCTACAAGAACTTTCGTTCCAAGATGCATATATACAATATAGTTTGCTTTACACCCAATGCATTTTAGATAAATCTCACTCACACATCCAACGTGTAGTCTGCGGGAAGTGAACTTCCAAATATAATTATCATGAAATATGATTGTTTCTATCTCATTCCAATATCAATCCAGGTACAAAACATGCAATAAATGCTTTCTAAAGACAAGATAAACCAATAGCATGTATTTTAAAAGTCTAGCAAGTACTCTTATAATACCATAGACATACACTTACATATCTATCTCATGTAATATCCTCTACGGAGGAAGCAACATCATATAATCAAGTGTCAAAAGGGAAAACATGGGAATGTAGGAGCCTACCAAGCTTCTACTATGCTACTGATTATTTATCACTTAGATTAGGTTAAGTATACTACTACTATATGCTTCTACGCCATTTATAGTTTCTAATAGGCTACACAAGTATTTTACTAAAGCATTTCATATATTATTTATATGATTCCCTTCACGCACACACATACATACACTATTCGCATATGATTCAATGTATATACATATCTAACACAAACTCACCGAATAGATGAACGATGCCAAAATATCTTCACACGAAGCGAGAAGAGGGGAAGCCACCTCCCTGAGATAACCATGAATAAATAAGGGCATACACAAAGAACAGAATTATAAATAATAACTTAAGGTATTCCAAAGATGTAACACATGTTCCATTTTAATAATTATTAAATTGTTTTATTAAATTAAAAATACGAGAATATGTGGGTTGTTGAGGCATGTTAAGTTAAAAGAGTGTATTAGAGGGTTGCGATTTGGTCCTAGAATGTATTTTTAAAGATTAACCATTGAGAAATATTTGTGGATTAGTTGGTAGTGTTATGGAAATAAAATAGGTTGTTTTGTAGATGATAGGGCAAGGTGAGAGTTGTGGCAAAGGATTCGTATGTTAGAAAATTCATTCCGTAAATGTATCGATCGATTTGTGGACCTATTTACCCCCACATATATTCTGAAAATATAAATAGTTTCTTCATGAAAGTTTTATAGGATTAAATTATGGAAATAATGCAACTTGAATCGTCTCAATCGGAGTTCGGACGAAGAAGTTATGCCCTAAATACTCCCGACCTGCAGGTGTGCAAATTTTCTAAAAGAAACGAGGCTGGCGCGTCGCTAGCGCCGGGCTAGCGCCACGGCGCCACTCGGAGCGCCATGGAGCGTCGGGCTAGCACCTCGGTGCCTGGTCAGATTAGTGAGCGGATTAAGTCGCGAAAATGCATTTTTGGGGTATTTTCGACCTTTTACCCCCTAAATGACTAACCTAATGCCTAAACACTATTTAGGGCTAAATACATCATTAGCCTACATCTAAAACTACCTAGATCTAGAGAGAACTTTGGAGAGAGAGAGAGAGAGAGAGAGAGACTCCATTGAAAACCTTCATTTTTGAAGGAGTTTGAAGAAGGTTTGGGTTGATTTCTTCAAGGATTTTATAGATCACTTCATATATCAAGTAAGTACCTTAAAGATCTAGATCATTTGAGTTCTCTCTTCCCTAATTTCATATTTTTACAAAACCTCCATGAAGGAACTTGAGAATCTTATTAGGTTTACAAGTTTCAACTAAGGTTTCCTCGAGTTATTTAATTTTGATGTGGGAAAGGAGGTTCTATGATTATTTAGATGACGTTTTTAGGAAGTTGGGATTTATATATGCTAGATTTTTTGGTTTTAAATATAGATCCATGCAAATATGCTGATATACACACGCATATACATATATAAATAGTTATAATCTATAAATCTAATGAAGGGTGTTAGTATTTTAATGATGGATGTATATATATATGGATATGTAGGTGAAGACGCGGGACCCTCGGATAAGACGACACTATTATCATACTTGGTTACAAGTGAGTGTGTAGATTTCTTTCATTTATAGAACTTTGATTTGTATGCTACATGTTAGTTGATTATGAATGCTTGTTTGAATCACTTGGTGTGCAATACATGTTCAAATATCTTGATTGTTATTGGAGATTGGGTATTCTTGTGTAACCTAAATTACTTGTTCACATGATGGATGAATACATGTTCTAGACTCTTGTTAGTTGTTGCTTCAGTTGGTGTACTTTTACATGCTTCACACTTGTTTCAAATATGTTGATGATGTTGATGATATTACTACTTTTTTTACTTTTGGTATGTGCAAGCATGATTCATTGCATGGATTGGTACATTATGGAGTTATGAAATTGTGATATTCATTTGTTGATTGTACATCCATGCATGTTCCTATATCACCATGTAGTGACGTTGGTGGATTCCCGGCAACGGGCTTAGGGGGCAGTAGATGCTTAGCAATACAGCCTTAAGATGGTAGATGCCTTTTCGTGAGAATTGTCCTCGGTAATGGGCTTAGTGGGCAGTAGATGCTTAGCAATATGTCCCTAAGACAGTAGATGTCAATTCGTGGGGATGTGTTGTATTCCGGTTGCGGTATTGAGAAACAGTATATGCTTAGTAATGTTGTCTCAATGATGTGTCTTCCATTGATGGAATACTAGGGCTTGATTGATTCGCCCTTAGATAGTGGGTTTGATTGATTCACCCTTAGCGTTGGTGTATTGTTGGTGTGTGGAAGCTTCCCAATATCTGTGAAAAGATGTATTTCATTACATTCATATGTATTTGCATATTCATATTAATGTTGACAACTTATATTAGGGGAAAGGCACAACTCCTTTGTTACTTTAGTTCCTTTGTGTACCATGCTAATCAACTTTCTATATTGATTATAAATCTGACACTCCTGGATATTTTTGCCTTCTTTTTTGTTGTGGCATTTTATTCAGGTAAGGATGCTTAGCAGAGTTCATTATCAGGCCATCAAGATTCTCTTTCAGCTAGATCTATATTTTCCAGTATTGACACTTTTGTTTCTCTTCTGTAGTAGTGTGAGGATGTGGGACTAGTTGTCATTTTCAGATATTTATTTCTTTTAGTAGACTGTTCTTTTATGTTGGGACCTTGTTTGGGGTCACTAGTTGTCACACTTGGTACTTATGGTTTGGAGGTTTAACTCTTAATATTTTTAATTTCGCTGCATATTTTATGATAAGAGAATAAGATCTATAAGTTGTGGGAAATATTGTATAGTTTTCCTCACTTGTTAGAGTTGTTTGAGTCACGATTCGTAGCCGGATTCTATTATTTATTAGTTTTCTGGGATGGGTCGTGACAACTTGGTATCAGAGCTCTAAGTTGTAAGATTCTTGGAACAGGTGTGACATAGGATGTTGAGTATATTGAGGTGAGAGATAGGTTGAGTCAGTTTGTCATATTCTTCCAAAAATCATTGTGTGTGTTACTTTGGCACCCGATGAACTACCTCGAAATCTGATTTGAAAAGTGCCTGATCAATGTAATTTTAAATGAGAGGTCTTGGAAAGTTAGTCGAAAAAGCACAATGCACCGGAATCCTGTGTCTAGAGTTGGTTGAAGTGTTAGAAGCTGGTGCATAGTAACTTATGTCTAAAGTTGGGGTGGAACCAAGAGGGGGTGGTTTGGTAATGAACCCTAGGTTGTCAGACTCTTATGTGCTAACTTTCTCTTTTGGTGGATAATTTCTTTGTGCACGTTGTTATGCACATTTACTGTGGATAATTGTTGCATGTTATGTGATATGCATTTTTGTGGCAAGATAATTATTCATCAATCTTGTAATAAATTTCTTTCTAAGATAGTCTTTGGATACGTTGTTAATGTAAGAACAAAAAATTCATTTAAGTATATGTGGGGTGATTTGTTGGATTCGTGAGAATAAAGAAACAACTTGTATAAAAAGGGATCAATGAATTATGATGACTAGGGGATTATAGTCAGTTGGAACTAGTTTATAAGCATTTGAGGAGATCGATTTGGGTCTCGTGAAATGTTCATGTTTAGTAGCTATTGGGGGGTAAGCCTTTTCTGCGGTGGATTCCGGCGGTGAGCAGTGGAGCTGAATGGCCTGAACCTAGCTGCACAGTGAACATACGTTAGGCTACCGGCGGCGTCGCCGGTGGACCCTCCGATGGCAAAGTCAGAACTGAATTCTAGAGAGAGAAGGAAAACTTGCAGAGCTTGGGCTAGAGAGAGTCAAATAATGACTGCCAAGCTCCTTATATAGGACATCGGAGAGTACTGGGCATGCGCTTCGGCGCAAGTGAGCCGCCCACATGCGGCGTGGGGAAGTGTGGCTGTCCCCTCTGAGCGTGTTGGTATGTGGCCGACCAGACAGCTTCCGACAGTGTCAGGCGGCGCCGTTTGACACATTCGGCGGCGGAAAAGCTGGAAAAGCATGTCTGGCGTGCGGCGGGAATTACGGAAAAGCTGATTCTGTGTCAGGCATGTACCTGCCATGTGCGGGAAATCCGGGATGCTGTCCACGAAGGAATATTTGCTGTGAACGAGGCATCTGTCCTGTCTGGCCGAAGAGAGCTTCTTCGGCGTTGCTAGTCGCAGGTCGGGCCATCCTGGCCTAAGGGACCTCTGCACAAAGGTAGTCTTGGGAGAGCCATTTCGTCGGCCCTGCTCTGCTCGGTCGCACGACCATGATTGCTGTGATCCTCGGCTAGGATCCTCCTCTGGGCTTTGAGTCTCCGGACCGGAGAGAGCCCCAGAGAGGCCCTATTGCCGGCTAGGAACTATTCGGCTGCATATCGACTGGCTTGAGCTGTGGTCCTCCTGCTGGAGGTCGTGGCTCCGGCCTCCCGAATATTCGGCTCCCCAACAATAGCCCCTCAACCCCTTTGGCCAGGCATTTTGGCCGAAGCGGGGTTGACTCGGTGCCGATAGGTTGTATAGGTGCCGAAGAGAGGAGCGTCGGACCACTGATTTGACTTGAGATTTGTCCTGACATCATTTAATGAACTGTGAGTTTGAAATCGGTGACGTGTCGCGTTCTGGGGAGGTGGAGCGTCTGTCGTGACGTCACGTGGACAGGTGTTGCGTCATTGGTCTTCGTGCGTCTGATTTGGCAGTTGGGCAGGCTACGTGTCACGCTGCGGTTGGCTGGATCTGCGGCGGATGGGACAGCGTGTTGATATGATGTCTGACATGCAGGGCCGGCACAAGTCCCCAGGAAATGCAATCATTGCGGGCGCGGGACTTGTCGGCT
>NMUG010012171.1:0-10434 GCA_002855965.1 Monotropa hypopitys
CCCTTACAAGATACAAAAAACTACAATAACACCCGAGAAAGCCGTCCTCCACTCGAAGCTTGCTACCGCTTACAAGACAAGATTCAAAATCCCAGCAAAATCGGCAAACACTAGCTCTTTAAATTCCTGCTTTTTGGCACTCAACTTTTTCTTCTAAAATGGAATCTACAATGATACTGTCGTCGAAACCCGCAATAGAGATACCCAACAATTCCCCAACTTTTCTAGTGGCTTCCACCTCCTTTCTGGTGTCAGGGCTAATATTGGGAGACACGTCCGTGCGTGAAACATGCTTATTCTTAGAACTCGAACTGCAATTCTGATTAGAATACACGGAATTAAAGGATTTAGAAGGCGAAGGAACCCGACTACGAGGTTTGAGAAAACCCGCTTTCAGAAACCCAGACGACTTGCGAGAAAAACGAATATGATACGGCTTCTCACTAACAACAATATTAGACACTTGGAGCTCGGAGGGTTCTAATATGGAAATGACCTTACTAGCCTCCTTAAAGTCTACCCCGCTATTTACAATATCGTTAAGACCCACAAAATCAGAAGCACCACCAACCAAAACAGCCCCATCTCCAATCAACTGATCAGAAACAGAAGTGGGCCCAACCTGATCTGAACCAATCAACTGAATCACATCATCCCCAACATCTTAAATACGACCAGGGTCAGAACCCTGCAACGAAACCCGAAAATAGCTGCCTTCAGGGACCGAGTCACTATGCTCACCTAAAGCTACAGAAATCGGCAATCTGAACCCTTGACTTGTCACGTTAACCACTGCCTCAGATGCCACAGTGCCCAACTTAGAACAAACAACACCATCACTAAAATTGACCCCAGGGGAACAGACTTTCTCAAAGGGGAAAGGCATATCTTCCCCGCATGCCACCTCTGCATTCAACACCTCTCCTCGCCGGAGAAGGATCTGATCCGAATGGAGGTGACTGGTCTGAAACGGAATGCCAACGATGCTAACATTGAACACTCGATCACATGCCAAAA
This sequence comes from Monotropa hypopitys, assembly GCA_002855965.1. Lineage (NCBI taxonomy): Eukaryota > Viridiplantae > Streptophyta > Magnoliopsida > Ericales > Ericaceae > Monotropa > Monotropa hypopitys. Next base: position 1,018 of record NMUG010012171.1, read on the forward strand.
GGTCAATGCACTCGCCGGAGACCTCAATCTTGGAAGCCACCAGTAATTTCTCCTCCGAGTAGCACCTTTCTTCGATAGTCTCAGGGTCCACCCAGACCAGAGAGCCCCAAATACTGTCAATGGCTTTGAACGTCTCCATATTCCAAGCGGTGATAGGAATACCGCTATAGAGCAACCACCATAATTTTTCACGGCAAACCAACTCACCTTTCCAAGGATTCGCCGATTCGAAATATGCCAACCAACAACTTTCTTTCAGAAACTCATCTCTCAAATCAGACGACGAGAACACCAGAAGGATAGACCTTCCCCCCAGTTTTCTAACATCGACCATGCCTTTTACCCCACGCATCAAGCTTTTGATAACTGATTCCATGGCTGAAATGTTCTGCACTGCTGCGACGGCTAACCGGAACAACCAAGCTCTTCCAAATTCCGTCGCTTTGATCGACTTCCTAGCACAAGGACCTGAAACCTCGTCGGGCACTTGCGTGCGCTTACTGGAACAACGCAACCCACATGGAAGTTCCCTAGCCACCTCGTGAAGTTTGGACCGCTTCACAAAAGTGGAGAAACCTTGGTCCGAAACCTTTGATGATTGAGCTGCTTCGAGGGCAGCCTTTTGCAAAATCTCGCGTGGTTGACTATAAGCAAATGCCTATCTAACCACATGCCATTAGCATAAGAGATGACCAGGTTTGCCGCCCCACGGCAATCAAACTGCACAAAACCAAAGATATTTTTGGAAACTCTGCTCACTCGACCAAGAACATATACATCAATCACCCTACCAAATTCCCAAAAAATATTGAACAATCGACTTTGGTTCGCGGACTTAGACAAGTTCTCAATGTATAGAGATATAACATTCTGGCCAGGATAAACAGCGCTGTGATAGAATCTGAAACTACCTTGACCCAGATCTACCCGCCGTTCGATATTGGACTTTGCCTGGCCTGATTTCTTTATCGATGAAGCCTGCCTATCTAGAGATTGGAAATCTGCACTGATCGGCAACGCACCCAGATGCCCACCGCTCTCTTTAGATTCTTTAATCTCCTCCACACAAACCTCAAAATCCTGAAGGATCCTCTTCAGCTCCGCTTGGGATGGACTGATATGTCCGAGTTTTTGAGAATGCTCCTCCTCAGATTCTGGAATATCGGATCTCTCCTCTGAACTCTTCTCTGATTCCTCCTCCATCCTTCTTCAAACATTAATTACAAGATTTGCAAACAACATCAAGCATCTTATCCTTACTCAGATATTCGGCCAACAACCTGCTAAGTTCATTGTGAAATTCATCTACCGAGTACGAGTTAGGATTTTGTTATTACCAATTAATAATTCTATCTAACTTTGTTATAAATTAATTTATCCTTAAATAATTATTTCTGTGATTCTATATTAACTTGACGATTACATAATTAATTGTTTTGCGCATGCATGTAAACTGAAAAGATGTAAGCAGGAATCAATTAATGGCACAAGACAAGATATACGTGGAAAACCCCAATAAGGGTAAAAACCACGGGAAGGAAAAGCAAACACTAAAAACCCTTGTTCAGTTACAAATACTCATACTTACAATCCAGACTCACTCGAGATTGACCAGAGACCTTTGCCGACTCACTCGTACACCGAAACCGTGCTCGCTCCTTGAATCACACAAGGCCTTCTAATCTGATCTTGAATGTTGTTGATCTTTGATGAAGAACTACTCCTTTGAACTCGCCATTGTATGTTCCAATAATTTCACAATAATTTTCAATGGCACAAACTAAAAAATATTTTCCCTTGAAGATCTCAGAATCAATGAACAACTCAACTCAACCCAGATCATCAAAATGTAAGAAGATGCCAAATTAAAGAGTTGACAGAATTGAATATGATGTATGAATTACTCAAACTTAGAAACCCACGAACCAGAAATCAACATCATTTGCTACTGTGTCGAATCAAGAATTTCCACAAAATTAACAATGAAACTAAATTTTGAAAATCATTACTGCTGTAATTTTTTAATTTCAGAAATCTCAAAATCCAGATCGATTTTGAACACCCAGAGAACTAAATATGAAATCGGAAACTACAGTAAATCTATATTGAAATCAACCTCATACACATGCTGCAAGAAACGAACTACCACAGAAAACAAAAATGAAGAAACAATACTTTGATATTGAGATGAAACAACAGAAACCTATGAACAAGGCAATCATCTCCTACCTCCATGAGCTCTGTGTAAAACCCATAAATAATTTTACCAAACCCATGACTCAAAACTAAGGATCCGGCTTCCCTGCAGGGAGGTCATTAAACTGCCCCCGGCAGTCCCTCACAAAACGACGTCGTTTTGGGAGATGAAAGGTTGAATGCTTAATGGGGACAAAACGACGTCGTTTTGGACCCCTGTTTTAAAAAAAACAAAGCTGATCAGTTCGTTAACAACTGTGCAACTCAACAATGTTCAATTATTTTTCCTAATAATCAAATGCAAATGTATTTTTACGAATAGTTATTTAAAAATTCAAATGTAAAATTAACTAGAGTTTGAGCTTAATAACAAAATGATCGAATTAAAATATATTTTTCAAATTGCAAAAGTTGTTACATTGTTTGATTGGACAAAATATTGCTATTTTATAAAACTAATCTGAATTTACCTACGTATAATTTTATTTTTGAACAACAAAATGGAATTGAGTTCTAAAAATTCTACATTACTAACAACAAAATGAACTTTAATTCTAAAACTTCCATATTACGAATAACATAATACACTTGAGTTCTAAAAATTTGACATTACTAACAATCTAAAAATTCATATTATCCAAAAACTACATAGTCAACAAAAAATTGAAACACTAAGCTAATTCAGTGAATAATATTTTAACCCTCTTGACTTTGATGATGATCATCGTCATGTAAAAACGACCAATCTCCGGATACCTAAAAAAGAGAAAAAACACAATATGTAAGGATTAGAATAAAACATGTATTATACGATTAAAAAATAGTACAATTTATTACGCACCTCAAAAGTATATGGATCATTTGTTTGCAAAGTTGAAGATGTTGGTCGAGCACTAGAACCACATATATCGGGGGCAGTTTCATCGTATAATAGAGCCGCACCAAAAATTCAACAGTTTCATCGTATAATAGAGTCGCACCAAAAATTGTCGTCATTCTAAAATGATTGAAACCGGTAAAAATAGCAAGTGGTCGACAATCTTTATTTGTCTGAAATGTTGTATCGAACGACATTGCATCCCCAAAAAGTCCATAATCAATGATCATCCCATGATCAGCCCAAAAAATATTCGTAATCATTTCATCAACATCCAACTGAAAAGAATAGAAAAAATACGGATTTCGAGCCGACTGAGTCTCAAAATATTTCAACAAAGCACCCGCTTCACCATATTTCAGGCTCCTTTGCCTTCTTCCATGTAAGTAATTTTTGTGGTCACTATGTGTGAACCCAACAAACTCCCTACCCCCAACTTGAGCACTAATAAAATCATGTGATGCCTTAAGTGATAAACCGCTATCGGCGGCTAAATCCATATTGATGGCTTGTGTCCCACATATTTTTCTTTGAGAACGCATCAAATATGTACATTGAGGAAGATGCAATGGGTGATTGTGGGTGTCCAAAAAATTCGTAAGAGTCCATTTTGATGTCTCCCGATTAAACGAGATGTACATGAATGCCTCACACCCACTTCGCGTCTCTTTTCGAGGATGTTCTACCACTAAACAACGCTTATCGGGTCCTCTTCGACCTTGCTTACTACATACAAATTTTCGGTTAACAATGACGTCATCTTTTTTACTCTTTGTAAGATAATTTCTTCTAATACTAAAACCCATTATTTTTCCATGGTCATTGTAAAAATTTTATGCATCTTCTTCTGATTCAAATTCCATACCAACCTTTAACGTGTACTCTTTGAATAATTCTTCCATACATTCTGTATATCCATCACCTTCTATTATAACCTAAAGTATAACACAAAAAATACAATAATCAATAATAAAAATATATATAACTGAAAATAATTACATTTTGCATAAAAATACTCTGCATTATAAAACAATTAAACATTGCATTATAAAAATAAGTTGCATATTGCATTTTCCCCAACAGCAAAATACATTTCCTACAGCAATATATATTTCCTACACAAATACATTCTACATTTTGCATAAAAATACAATGATTTACACACAGAGAAGGGAGATAGAGATATACCAGATCTGATTGGGCAAGGTGGGGTTTTGGGAGAACTCTTGTCGCAGCAGCCAGAGAGAGATGGAGGAGTTTCTGTAGGGCAACGAAACGGAGAGAGACTGCTGGGTTTAAGCAGCAGTTGGGAATTTTTTTTTCAAAATTGGGGTCCAAAACGACGTCGTTTTGGCCCCAGTCAGCATTAAACTTTTCTTCCCCCAAAACGACGTCGTTTTGGGGGGACTGCCGGGGGCAGTTTAATGAAGGCGCTGCAGGGACGCCGGACCCCAAAACTAATCTCAGAATTTAAACCCAGAATTTAGAATTGCAAAATCCGAAATTCACTAAACTCAACACATTGAAGCAAAACGAATTCTGTGAGATTTGCAAACTAGATGTGTCATTTTTCAAACCCAGATTGTTTAGTTCAAGCAAAACTCAACAAACGAAGAAAACCAAAAACAATGGAATTCAGCCCAGAATTCCAAACAAGAAATCGTTATTGATGAAATCGAAACCCAAATCGAAATTTAGCCTATGTGCTCCTCTCTCTCTCTGTAGTGTTGCTTCCCTCTCTACCGAATATATATATATATATATATGATACGTTTAAAACAATTTTGGAAAGAGATGATTTTAGAAACTAAAATTAATTTGGAAAACTTACCTATAAAATCGCCTAAACAGATGTGAGAGAGAAGGAAACCTCTTAATCGATTTCTCCGAAAGTTTTTGGAAATCTTGTGACTGAAATAAAACTCCTAATTTACTTGCCGATCAGAGAGAGAGAGAGAGAGAGTGAAATTGAAGATGTATACCACTATATTGACAATGGAAACTTTGGAATAAAAAACGAAAGATTTTGGAAATCATACCAATGAAATCACCAAGACCTTGAGTATGGAATCTGTATCGAATATTAGGCAGAAAGGGATGATTTAGAAAAGAAGAAGGCTTTAGGAAACAAACCCAGCAGCATCCGTAAATCATTTTGCTTAGCCAATTTTAGTTTCGCTTGACCGATTTGATTTTCGCTTGAGCGAAATATAAAGCTTCGCTTGAGCGAAGGTAAGTGTCGCTTGAGCGAAATTCTGATAGGACGCTCGAGCGACTGAGGTCCGCTCAACTCCAGAGAGTTTAATGCTTGAATGATTTTTCTGAACATAGAAAATATTCTTTTGGCTTCAAGACTTCGCCTTGACAAGTCTTCGTCAACCCCGATCAATTCATTGACGTCCAACGACTCAAAATAAGGAAAATAAAAAATATTACAATGACTGCTTTGACTTTTTCTTCCACGTCCTAAACAGACACTTCTAAAATAAAAAATACATCTCAACTAATTATATTTTGTCACTCATGAAATTGCCAAATATACCAAAATACAATCCTTGCGGATTTTGGACTTTACACATTGATTTGATGTAACACCCATCCTATTTAATTTATATTTAAATGATTTATTAAATGGTGCTTGCGTAATTATTTTAATAAAGTGGTTGCATAGTTAGATATGTTAAAATACATCCAGTGAGAAGGGTTAGATGAAAGGGTGCTAAATCATTATTGATTGTAATTCGATAAGTATTGTGGATTGCATAGAAAGGTGTTGCTTTATTTAGATTTGCATGTTCAGTAGAGGTCCATAGTATTGATTGAGGACATCGAGTCCTTAGATGTTTTTGTGTGGATAATATGACTCTTGGAATTGTGTTATTGGTGTTGATGGACTTGGGTATTTGAGGACTTGTTTAAGAGTTGTAGGAGTGGCTCGGGAAGGTCGTAATTTGATGCCATGATGACTTTTGATGATTTGATTGATGAGTAAAATATTCGAATTTTAATGACAAATGAAGTCTATTTCACTTGGGAATTCGATAAGAAGGTTTTAGGCTATAAGAATTCGATATTTGGATTCTTGTAAATGGGTTAAAGGTGTTTTAGATAGAGTTTCGAATGCCTTCCGGTGTCTAAAGTTATGAGGAAATGATTTAGGTTGAGTCTAGGGTGAAATGGAAATGAAAGAGGTTGAGTTTGGGCATTCTCGTGTGGGCTCGTCTGGACCACGGTTTGTGGTCGTCCAGACGAGGGAAGCAGAGAAGTATTTTTTGTTCTGCATTACACTCGTCCAGACCAAAGTGTTGGTCGTCCGGATGAGTCATTTGTCCGGACGAAGCTTTGGCTCACCGGGACGAGAGTTTCGTACAATGCATAAGAAATTAAGGGAAGAAGTCAAGTTATGGATAAATTTTGAGATTGGTGTTGTCATTAATAGCAAAAATCAGTACATAATTATATATCAAATAGAACTCTCGTAGGACTTATATATGAAGCTGTGGAATTGTAAGGTTTGAGTCTGAGAGGATTTGTTAGAGAGGAGTTAGGAAAGATGTGCTTAAAATAAAGAGAGTGGATGATTCGCAGAGAAATTCAAAGGAAGAAGGAGATGAACAGTAGCATAGGAGGGGATTGAAGAACACAAGTGCGGCAAGAAGTTCTGGATTTTATTCCAGTCAATTGAGATAACGAATCAAAAATCTAAAAACACAGAGTTGTTCCAATTTGCCTCTAGTTTATGTGTTCCGAATTTGAAGGGATTTGGTGTTGAATTGATAAAGCAATTTTGGGTTAGAGCAGAAGGTGGTCAAGAAGAGGGAGAAACCCCTTTCGACAAATCTTTGAGAATTAAATTCTCCCATTTGAGGTAATCTCTTCCAAATCTGTTTAAATTATGTTGTTCCAGAGTAGCTAGAGAACATCTGTTCAAAATTTGGGAGTAAATGGTAGAGTTTTGATGGCCCAAATCGAAGAAAAATCAAATTTGAGGCAAAACCCTATTTTTTTGCAGAACCTAGTCGATTTTGGAGAAGATGACCTAAGATACCAATATCTTGGTATCACCAAGATATCGATATCTTGGTCCACACCCTAGAAACCCATGTCAGAAATCGATATCTCTGTTAAAGTTGTAGAACCCGATATCTTGATGTTCAAGATACCGATATCTTGGATAATCCAAGAAACCAGTATCCTGGTCTGCGATATCTTGAGGAGTATCACAGGTTCTGTTTAAGATACTGGTATCTAGCAGTGCTAAGATACCGATATCTTAGGTTCGGAAAAAATGTGAAATTTTGTAAAATTGTGAAAAAGAGGAGTTTAGAGTTTTAAATCAGTAGACCATTATTGGTAATTAGTTTATAATCTGATATGGATTATTTGGGCCTTTTGGTAGTTGTTTGAGGAGCCGAAAGTCATATTTGGAGGAATCATCATTTAAGAGATGAGTACTATTAAATTGTAATACTTGTTTTGTGGTTTAAGGAGATTAATAATAAACAAAAGAGGTTTAGAATAAATTTTGGGCTTAAGAAAGTGATTAAGGATGTTTGGGAATTTTTGAGGAATTTTATAGAAAATTTGTACTTTCTGTCCTAGATATCGGTATCTGGCTCTGCCAAGATACCAGTATCTCAGGAAGGTTGGGCAACCGGGACCCCAGAAACTGGTATCCTTATGAGGTATCTTGGGTTTGCTTACCGATATCTTAGCTACCAAGATACCGGTATCTGGGGATTTTGCAGCAGATAGCTATGGCGGAGGATTCAAGGTGTACATGTAAGATTCGATACAGTCTATGTTTTTATATGTATGTGTTGTCATATAGCCACCTAGTTGTCAACATGCATGATTTGAGGTGTCAAGTTATGGATAAATTTTGAGATTGGTGTTGTCATTAATAGCAAAAATTAGTACATAATTATATATCAAATAGAACTCTCGTAGGAGTCATATATGAAGCTGTGGAATTGTAAGGTTTGAGTCTGAGAGGATTTGTTAGAGAGGAGTTAGGAAAGATGTGCTTAAAATAAAGAGAGTGGATGATTCGCAGAGAAATTCAAAGGAAGAAGGAGATGAACAGTAACATAGGAGGAGATTGAAGAACACAACGGCGCCAAGAACTTCTAGATTTTATTCCAGTCAATTGATGTAACGAATCAAAAATCTAAAAACACAGAGTTGTTCCAATTTGTCTCTAGTTTATGTGTTCCGAACTTGAGGGGATTTGGTGTTGAATTGATAGGGCAATTTTGAGTTAGAGCAGAAGGTGGTCAAGAAGAGGGAGAAACCCCTTTCGGCAAATCTTTGAGAATTAAATTCTCCCATTTGAGGTAATCTCTTCCAAATCCGTTTAAACTATGTTGTTCCAGAATAGCTAGAGAACATCTGTTCAAAATTTGGGAGTAAATGGTTGAGTTTTGATGGCCCAAATCGAAGAAAAATCAAATTTGAGGCAAAACCCTATTTTCTGCAGAACCCGGTCGATTTTGGAGAAGATGACCTAAGATACTGATATCTTGGTATCACCAAGATATCGATATCTTGGTCCAGACCCTAGAAACCCATGTCAGAAATCGATATCTCTGTTAAAGTTGTAGAAACCAATATCTTGATGTTCAAGATACTGATATCTTAGATAATCCAGGAAACCGGTATCCTGGTCTGCGATATCTTGAGGAGTATCACAGGTTCTGTTTAAGATACCGATATCTAGCAGTGCTAAGATACCGACATCTTAAGTTCGGAAAAAATGTGAAATTTTATAAATTGTAGAAAAGAGGAATTTAGAGTTGTAAATCAGTAGACCATTATTGGTAATTACTTTATAATCTGATATGGATTATTTGGGCCTTTTGGTAGGTGTTTGAGGAGCCGAAAATCATATTTGGAGGAATCATCATTTAAGAGGTGAGTACTATTATAGATTTATATAATTTAGATAGGATAATATTATGCCTAGTATAAAAGAATGTGTTTTCAATATTGTTATGAAAATGTGATTAAATCTATGGATCACATGATTTTGGAAAGAAAGAGTTTTAAAACGAATCTTAAAATAAGTTGTGAAATGATATGTGTAATGATCCATCCCGAAAAGATAATATTTTTAATAATTTCCTGCTACGAATCATTACTTAAATATCTTTATATTTTTCACCATTAATTTTTTTTCTTTATTTTCTAACCATTCTAATATAAATAAGCAGCGGAACTAAAGAATTGTTTTAAAATAAAACCACCAACTATGACATATCCAGTGTGACAAGTCTAAACATGACCAAACACGGTCCCAAAATAAAAATAGAAAACTAACTCTCATCCTCACTCTACAACAGTAA
>NMUG010012172.1:0-10433 GCA_002855965.1 Monotropa hypopitys
CCGGAGAACTACTGCTCGGTAGAATGGACGGTCCTCTATTTCTTAACTTACTCATTTCAGTTCGGCTATACACCATTTTGTTCGGACGATTAGTTTATTGAGCTTGTGCTTACCTTGTTACACTTTTTGACCTATCAGAACTCCCAAAGGTAGTGTTCCCAAGCTGCCAGTGTTCGGCAGTAGCCTTGCTGGCTGCTCGGCAGAACGACAATTTGAGACCCGACCATTTTTGCTCGGCTGAGTCTCGGTTTGGTCGACAATCATTCCAGAAACCATTAATCTAGTCTTATAACCCATTTCGACCAGTCGTTAGCCCAAACCACTTAATTCTCGCACTGCCTTAGCTCGGCAGCCCTTCTGGCTGTTTGGCAGACTCACTCCTCGGCCAGCTCTTAGCTCGGCAGGAGTCTTCAGCTCAGAAACCCTTAACCCAGCACTCCGCTAGTTCGACAGACTCTCTGCTCGGTCAGCTCTTAGCCCAACAGAATCTTTAAACCGACAGCCCTCTGTTCGGCTGTTCGACAAATCAGAGGAAAATGCTTAACCATTAGCTCGGCAATGAGACCCTTCAGTCCAGAATGCCTCCGGATCAACATTAATCAGTTTTCAACACTAAACCGATCGGCCACTATCCTCCGGACAGAAGGCCTTCGGCCATGAGCTCGGCTAGCCGACCAGTGGCAGTTCGGCCAGATCTGGTCCGGCAGCCCAGCTCGGCAGAATAGTAGAAATCAATGGCAATGATATTTTAAAGTTATCTTTGGCAGATTTGAGGATTTGAAGTTAGAGAAAGGATTATTTCTAGGATTAAAGTGAATCACTATATACCTTGTTTACTCGTACGGCTTTTTAAACATGCTAATCATTTGTAAATATACGATTTATGCTATTGAGCATTCACTCTACTATGTTGTCTCTTCACAAAAAGGAAAATAGCATGTACTCTTCTTTTATTACCATGGATTGGCAAAACAGGAAAGATGTTTTATGATTGAACGGCATGAACGGTGACATGGTAGCTCGCCGCCGGGGGCGGATTCAAAACCGGTGAGGATGGGGAAATAAGATATTAATAACCAGGTTGATCACAGTGATATCACGACTCTGCATTTAGGCTATCTGGGGTAGCTCCCCAAGGATTACTGGTACCGTGAAGAGCAGCATGATAAAATCATGTCGGGATATTGAAATGAAAATGGAAATGAACATGCAAAGAAAAGTAAGCTATGTGTTGAAGGACATTGAGAAGGCCATAGGCTTGACTTAGCAAATTATATACGAATACAGGTTTTGGGCTAATAAGCCATCCCCATATTATGTTCAAAAAGAAGGAAAGATGGTTTTGATAACATGTTGTTATCCATGGAAACTTATAGCCTTGATATATCGTGATTCACTCTAGCTTTATGCTTATGCGTTTTCTAAAACCTTTTTCAGGTACTGATGAGGATTAGCTTGGAGCACAATTAATTATTATACTTTTGATATGTCTTTATCCATCCTAATGTAGAGGCAGTTTATGAGCCTCCTTTTGTATCATCCTTGTAATGTTATAGAATTAATGAAATCATGCGCACTAGGTTTTGTTCAAACGCTTCCGCTATATGTTGTAAAATCCCTAAACTCGTTGTTAGTAGGCCTTTGCAAGCTTGCTCGTTGGTCGGTCACAGACCCCTTTTGGATCGGGTCGTGACAACAGTGGTATCAGAGCAAGAGTTTTCAGATTTCGGACAAACCCAGGAATAGGATCGAAGCACTCACTACGTTAGAGATATCTGTTAATACTTGGAGATGCACTTATCTATATCTACGTGTACATGTCTTAGTTATGTGTAGCAGCGGCACTGATTACGCTACCAGCGACTTCTCCAGCAGCGATTCCGAGGATGAGCACGAGATAGCACCACCCCCAGCGATACCAGAAGAGGACATAGAACTCTTTATAGTGAGCGAGGACGTCCAAGAGCGGGCACATGTGGATTCAACAACGATCACTTCGGACCTCATAGTCCAAGTAGCGGTAAGATTCGAGGATAACGCGGAGGGACAATTACGAGCTATGATTAATTACCACTTACGATTATTGGAGTGCGCCTGCGTAGTGGCTAGAAGGTCTATCCAGAATTGGGAGTTCGAGTATCTTATGGATGGAGCGAGGAATCGCATTTTCAACGGTAATAACGATGAAGCCCCGCCCAAAGAAAAGGAAGTAGCTGAAGAAGAATAGGAGTCTATGGAGTGGCACAATGAAGGTTGGGACCTCGATTTCGAAAACAATCCTGAGGACGACCCCGAGGAGGACCCAAGCGAAAATGAAGAAGAAGACGAGGAAGACATCGAAATAAATCGAGAGGAATGGGTTTACCCGCCTTATGAATGGCCTAGCGATGACGAGTTGTACCTTGTTATTTTAGAAATTCCGATGCAGTTTGTAGTGTGCCCCAGACGCACTTAAAACTTCAGCTTATCTGCTTATGTTATGTTTCAACCATTATGAACTAATTGGACTTTTTTCTTAGTTTCTAATTATGAATTCCTTCGCACACAGAATGGTGAACACAAGAGCTAATGGAAACAGTCAAGATCGTGACGAGATCGGTGAGCTGCACCAGATGATGAGAATGATGGCTAGAACGGTCCAAGTCCAACAGGAAGTCATCAATCAGATGCAAAATCAGGAACCAGTAGTCGAGCCACCACCGGCTAACTTAGAAGAAGAAGTTATCCACCATGCCCAGCCAATAGCAAATATGATCGTGGTCAAAGAATTCTTAAAGCTGAAGCCCCCGACGTTTAAAGGAGGAATGGATCCCGTTCAAGCTAATGAGTGGATCTCGGAGATGGAGAAGAACTTTGGACTCCTTCAATGTTTGGAGTAGCAGAAGGTCGATATCGGATTGTATCTTCTAGTGGGAGAAGCCAATCATTGGTGGAACCTTAAAAGCGCATCGGAGCCTGTTATGAATTGGGGGAGATTTCTAGAGATTTTTAAAGAGAAGTTTGCACCTCGCGCCATGTTGAATACTAAGCGCATAGAGTTTGAGAATTTGAAGCAGAGAGGAGCCACCACAGTAGCCGAATACGAAGCAGAGTTTACCAACTTTGCTGAATACGCCCCGTATCTGACTTCCACCGATGAAATGAAAGCCCAAAGATTTGAAGATGGGATGAGACCCGAGATTCGTAGAGTCGTTCGTCCCCTCCTTCTGCCATCCTACGCTAATGTGCTGGATAGAGCAATACTGGTAGAACAGGACGTAGATGAAAGCCGACGCTACCAGGAGAGAAAGAAGCAGAATCAAAATCAAGGAAGAACCGACCCTCCCAAGAAACCAAATTTCGGAAGGAACCAAGAAAGAAGAAATGAAGAAAGGAAGTCGATGCCACTATGCCCATCCTGCGGGAAGCCACATTTCGGAGAATACAGAGCAAATTCTTGTTTTGGATGCGGTCAAAGAGGTCACTTCAAGAGAGATTTCCCGAAGCTGACCAGAGCAAACACTGTGCCCGTCGGAGCCCCGAGGAATAACGCCAACAACCAAGGGAACCGCAACAACAATCAACGACATGGGAGAGCCTTTGCACTCGTACCAAGAGATCCTCGTAATGAAGAAGGACTTGTGGCAGGTAGAATTCTCATTTGCAATATTCCCACTTATGTCCTATTTGACTCAGGATCCACGCATTCTTTTATTTCCCTTTCGCACTCAACAAAAATTTCCCGAGAACCTGAACCCTTAGGGTACGATCTATGTGTAGCCCAACCTATGAGTAGAGGCATCTTATGCTCTACAATCCTTAGAAATTGCGAGTCTTCCATGAATGAAGCCTTATCATCTATAGACCTTATTCCGCTAGCCATGGCACACTTCGACATTATCATTGGAATGGACTGGCTGTCCAAGTCCAACGCCAAGATCGACTGCGCTGGAAAGTCTATCACCTTTGTTGAATCCAAAGGTGGGGAGTCTGAACTCAAGGGACAAAGAGTTGTTTCGCCTCCATGTTTCGTATCCATTGCCAAAGACCGTCGTCTTCTGCAAAAAGGATGCCAAGGGTATCTCTGTAGCATCACCTCAACCAAATCGAAGAGCGCCTCAAAGGAAGACATCTCAGTAGTACGTGACTACCTTGAAGTATTTCCAGAAGAGTTACCAGGGATGCCCGTCGATCGAGAAATGGAGTTCTCCATCGACCTTATGCCAGCAACGTAACCGATTTCCAAAACCCCCTACCGCATGGCCCCAACAGAATTGAAGGAATTAAAGACTCAACTGCAAGAACTGATCGAGAAGAACTTCATCCAACCCAGCTCATCGCCTTGGGGAGCTCTAGTGCTATTTGTCAAGAAGAAGGATGGAACTATGCGTCTATGCATCGATTATCGGGAGCTGAACAAAGTTACGATCAAGAACAAATATCCTCTACCCCGTATCGACGACCTATTCGACCAGCTGCAAGGAGCCCAAGTATTTTCAAAAATCGATCTGCGTTCAGGTTACCACCAACTTAAAGTCAAGACAGAAGATGTTGAGAAGACCGCCTTCCACACCCGTTATGGTCATTACGAATTTCTAGTCATGCCCTTTGGAGTAACCAACGCCCCAGCAGCTTTTATGGATATGATGAATCGTATTTTCGCCAAGTTCCTTGACGATTTCATAATCGTATTTATCGACGACATCCTCATCTACTCAAAGAACGAAGAGCAACATGCGGAGCATCTATCCATCATCCTCTAAACCCTGAAGGAGAAGCAACTGTACGCAAAGTTTAGCAAGTGCGAATTTTGGCGGAAGTGTGTTCACTTCCTCGGGCACATCATCAACAAAGACGGTATTTCAGTGGACCCACAGAAGATAGAAGCAATCTCAAACTGGCCTGCACCAACATCAGTCACCGAAGTTCGAAGTTTCTTATTACTCGCTGGATACTATCGCCGATTCATCCAGGATTTCTCGAAGATCACCACACCAATGACTCAGCTTACCTGCAAGAAAGAACCATTCGCATAGATGGAGGAAAAAGAAGGATGCTTCCGGGAGCTGAAGAAAAGACTCACAACTGCACCCGTGCTTACGTTACCCAGCGGAGAAGAAGGATTTGCTGTCTACAGCGATGCTTCACACAAAGGATTAGGATGCGTCCTCATACAGCATGAAAAGGTTATTGCGTATGCCTCACGATAATTAAAGCCTAGTGAAAAGAACTACCCCATGCATGATCTGGAGCTTGCAGCAGTGATTTTCGCACTCAAGATATGGCGCCACTACCTCTATGGAGTTACCTGCGACGTCTTCACCGACCACAAAAGCTTGAAGTATGTTTTCACTTAGATTGAGTTGAACCTTAGGCAACTAAGGTGGCTGGAGCTTATGAAAGATTTCGATCTCAACATCCAATACCATCCCAGGGAAAGCCAACGTCGTAGCCGATGCCCTCAGCAGGAAGTAAGACCACCCCTACTCAGCACGTCTAGCAGCCATCGTTGCAGAACCCTCCATCATAGAAGAAATCAAGACTCTTCAATCAAACGACCCGAAGTTGCAGAAAATCCAGGAAACCACCAAAGACCAACGAGAAAGCGAATTCACCGTACAAGAAGGCCTCCTCAAATTTCAGAACTGAATATGCGTACCCAACCTAGAAGAACTCAAACGGAAGATCATGAACGAAGGGTACAAGTCGAAGTTTGAAATTCACCCCGGACGAGCAAAGATGTACCAAGACCTCAAGAAATTATACTGGTGGATGGGCATGAAGCAGTATATAGCCAACTACATCAATCGATGCTTCGAATGTCAACGAGTCAAAGCAGTACGTCAGAAGCCAACAGGACTACTTCAACCTCTGCCAATCTCTAAGTGGAAATGGGAAGACATCACGATGGACTACGTTGTAGGATTTCCTCGAATCATCAAAGGCAAAAACGCGATATGGGTAATAGTCGATCGTCTGACCAAGTCAGCTCACTTTATTCCTATCAAGAACACGTATTCAATGGATCAAATAGCAGCAACCTATCTACGAGAGATCATTCGACTGCACGGTATGCCTATTTCAATCACATCCGATAGAGATCCCCGATTCGTATCTAGATTTTAGAAGTTACTTCAGAAAGCAATGGGAATAGCATTGAACTTCAGCACCGCCTTTCATCCCCAAACCAACGGCCAATCAAAAAGGACGATTCAGACGTTATAAGACCTTCTTCGAGCATGCACTTTGAAATTCCAGGGAAGCTGGGAAGAACATCTACCGTTAGCAGAATTCGCCTACAACGACAGCTACCAGGCAAGTATTCAGATGTCACCGTTCGAAGCGTTATATGGCAGGAAATGCAGATCACCATCATGTTCCACAGAAGTAGGCGAAGAAGCACCCACGGGACCAAAAATCGTACAGAAAACCACCGAGAAGATCAAACTCATTCAGGACAAGCTGAGGATAGCCCAGGACTGACAGAAGAGCTACGCTGATGCACGACGAAGGGAGCTGGAATTTCAGGAAGGAGACAAGGTATTCTTGAAGATATCACCTATGAAAGGCATCATCAGATTTAGAAAAAGAGGAAAACTCAACCCCCGCTACATCGGACCTTTCGAGATCCTTGAGAGAATCGGATCCGTCGCCTACCGATTAGCACTCACCCCAGAGCTAGCCAATGTCCATGACGTATTTCATATATCTATGCTTCGGAAGTATGTGTCAGACCCTACGCACATTCTAGCTCAACCAACCGTCGAGATCGAAAGAAACCTAGCATATAAAGAGCGACCCATTCGAATCATGGATCGGCAAGAGAAGCGGCTCAGAAACAAAGTCATTCCACTCGTCAAAGTTTGGTGGGAGAACCAATCAGGAAACGAAGCCACGTGGGAGAAAGAGAGCGATATGCGCCTAAAATATCCGCAGCTATTCGAATAGGGTATAATCTTTACCATTTCATTTTTTATGCAACCATTTAAGTTTGAGAGACCAAACTTCTTAAGGTGGGGAGGATGTGAGGCCCCGACCCGAATAAATGAATTAAATAAAGTTTATTTTATTTTTTAGAATTTTTAAGATTTCATTTAAAGCAAAGTAGAAATAATAAAGTAAGATCCATGTTCAATAAAAATATATAAGGCTTGAAGTAGGCTAAGAGCCCAAGAATATGAAAAAGAAGAGTTAGAAAGAGTTAAGGAACCCAACCCAAAGCTGTCCGACCCCCCCCCAGCCGGACCACCCCAGGTCGGCCCAGCCGACCAGCCTAGCCCGGACCCGCACTGCGAAACCGGCTGCGCAGTGGTCTGCCGGATGTCAGGGCCATGTCCCATCCGGACTGACCCGCCGCCTGACTTGATGGGACGACACGTCGCAGGTTGTCCCAGGTTGCAGTCTGTCAGGTCAGGTGCTCAGACCTGACCCAGATGGGACAACACCCTGAGCCGTTCGGCCAGGTTAATGAAGGGTACAATCAACATTAATTGATCCTAACAACCACCCTAGATCCTCCGAACCCTTATATAAGCATTCCTCCTCCAAGCATTCAAGTCCCACACCAGAATTTCCTCCAAACATTCATTCTAGAGAGAGAAAGAGCTATTCTCCGGATACTTAGTTGTTCGGTACCTCTGTTCGGCCAAGCCTTTGCCCGACCAGCCCTTACTCCTCCATTACCTGTTCGAAAGACCTCCGGATTCCATTGTTCACCCCTGACTGGACCAGCTCTTGCGGGCAATCCCCATCTCGGCAAGACCTTTTCCAGACCAGGAGCCACTCAGGTATGTTCTAAGTCCTTCAGATCATTAACTTATCCTTATGTTTCCATTCGACAAGTCCATTAAAGGACTTAGTCGCACTCTAATCAGCTCGGCAGACCACTCTTAGCTTTGCCGAAGCACTCAGCCTTGGCATTTTAGTTCGGCACTAAGCCAAACAGGTCCGGATTCTCTTTGGACCCTCTGGCTGAACTTACCTCAGCTCGGCACATTTGCCCGGACCACTGCAGTACCTTAGTTGTCCTTTTTCAAACACTGTCGACCTCCCACTTGCCGGAGAACTGTTGCTCGACAGAATGGACGGTCCGCCATTTCTTAATTTACTCATTTCAGTTCGGCTATACACCATTTTGTTCGGACGATTAGTCCATTGAGCTTGTGCTTACCTTGTTAAACTTTTCGACCTATCAGAACTCCCAAAGGTAGTGTTCCCGAGCTGCCAGTGTTCGGCAGTAGCCTTGTTGGCTACTCGACAGAATGGCAATTTGAGACCCGACCATTTTAGCTCAGCTGAGTCTCGGTTTGGTCGGCAATCATTCCAGAAACCATTAATTTAGTCTTATAACCCATTTCGACCAGTCGTTAGCCCAAACCACTTAATTCCCGCAGGCCATAGCTCGACAGCCCTTCTGGCTGTTTGGCAGACTCATTGCTCGGCCAACTCTTAGCTCGACATGAGTCTTCAGCTCGACAACCCTTAGCCCAGCACTCTGCTAGTTCGGCAGACTCTCTTCTCGGCCAGCTCTTAGCCCGGCAGAATATTTAAACCGGTAGCCCTTTGTTTGGCTGTTCGACAAATCAGAGGAAAATGCTTAACCATTAGCTCGGCAATGGGACCCTTCAGTCCAGAATGCCTCCGGATCAACATTAATCAGTTTCCAACACTAAACCGATCGGCCACTGTCCTCCGGACAGAAGGCCTTCGGCCATGAGCTCGGCTAGCCGACCAGTGGCAGTTCGGCCAGATCTGGTCCGGCAGCCCAGCTCGACAGAATAGTAGAAATCAATGGCAATGATGTTTTAAAGTTATCTTTGGCAGATTTGAGGATTTAAAGTTAGAGAAATGATTATTTCCAGGATTAAGGTGAATCGCTATATACCTTGTTTACTCGTACGGCTTTTTAAACATGCTAATCATTTGTAAATATACGATTTATGCTATTGAGCATTCACTCTACTATATTGTCTCTTCACAAAAAGGAAAATAGCATGTACTCTTTTTTTATTACCATGGAATGGCAAAACAGGAAAGATGTTTTATGAATGAATGGCATGAACGGTGACATGGTAGCTCGCCGCCGGGGGCGGATTCAAAAACCGGTGAGGAGGGGGAAATAAGGGATCAATAACCAGGTTGATCACAGTGATATCACGACTCTGCATTTATGCTATCTGGGGTAGCTCCCCAAGGATTACTGGTACCGTGAAGAGCAGCATGATAAAATCATGTCGGAATATCGAAATGAAAATGGAAATGAACATGGAAAGAAAAGTAAGCTATGCGTTGAAGGACATTGAGAAGGCCATAGGCTTGACTTAGCAAATTATATATGAATACAGGTTTTGGGCTAATAAGCCATCCCCATATTATGTTCAAAAGGAAGGAAAGATGGTTTTGATAACATGTTGTTATCCATGGAAACTTGTAGCCTTGATATATCATGATTCACTCTAGCTTTATGCTTATGCGTTTTTTAAAATCTTTTTTAGGTACTGATGAGGATTAGCTTGGAGCACAATTATTTATTATACTTTCGATATGTCTTTATCCATCCTAATGTAGAGGCAGTTTATGAGCCTCCTTTTGTATCATCCTTGTAATGTTATGGAATTAATGAAATCATGCGCACTAGGTTTTGTTCAAACGCTTCCGCTATATGTTGTGAAATCCCTAAACTCGTTGTTAGTAGGCCTTTGCGAGCTTGCTCGTTGGCCAGTCACGGACCCCTTTTGGATAGGGTCGTGACAACAATGGTATCAGAGCAAGAGTTTTTAGATTTCGGACAAACCCAGGAATAGGATCGAAGCACTCACTATGTTAGAGATATCTGTTAATACTTGGAGATGCACTTATCTATATCTACGTGTACATGTCTTAGTTATGTCTAGCAGCGGCAGTGATTACGCTACCAACGACTTCTCCAGCAGCGATTCTGAGGATGAGCACGAGATAGCACCACCCCCAGCAATACCAGAAGAGGACGTAGAACTCTTTATAGTGAGCGAGGACGTCCAAGAGCAGGCACATGCGGATTCAACAACGATCACTTCGGACCTCATAGCCCAAGTAGCGGTAAGATTCGAGGATAACGCGGAGGGAGAATTACGAGCTATGATTAATTATCACTTACGACTATTGGAGCGCGCCTGCGTAGTGGCTAGAAGGTCTATCCAGAATTGGGAGTTCGAGTATCTTATGGACGGAGCGAGGAATTGCATTTTCAACGGTAATAACGATGAAGCCACGCCCAAAGAAAAGGAAGTAGCTGAAGAAGAATAGGAGTCTATGGAGTGGCACAACGAAGGTTGGGACCTCGATTTCGAGAACAATCCTGAGGACGACCCCGAGGAGGACCCAAGCGAAAATGAAGAAGAAGGCGAGGAAGACATCGAAATAAATCGAGAGGAATGGGTTTACCCGCCTTATGAATGGCCTAGCGATGACGAGTA
>NMUG010012173.1:0-10433 GCA_002855965.1 Monotropa hypopitys
GGACCGACCTGGCTCCTTCTAGTGTCCAGTGAGACTGCTTTGGATGTCGAACACATGATGATCCGACGGATCTGTCCGACAGCAGTGTATGATCGGAGGTCCGTGAGGCCGACGGCCCTGGATTGCTCCGGGAGATGTGTGTTGGATCCGGATGTTGGGCTGATCCGGATAGCTGGGGGTCCGGCCCAAGCTGTTTAGGGTCCGGCTACCACACGTAGATCCTAACTTCATCAGCCATCACCTCAATGTTCGATCAGAATGTCAGCCCACCATTCAAAAAGCCAGACAGTCTACAGTCGCCCATGCCGACGCCATCATTGAAGAGGTTGATCGGCTAGCCGAAGCTCAGACGATCCGAGAAGTTCACTATTCCACCTGGTTAGCCAACACGGTGGTGGTTAAAAACATGACCGGCAAGTAGACGGTCTGTATAGATTACACAAACCTCAACGAGGCTTGCCCCAAAGATAGCTTTCCAGTACCGAGGATTGATCAGTTGGTCGATTCAACAGTCGGACATCCCCGCATGAGCTCCATGGATGCCTACTGTGGGTATCATCAGATAGCAATGTTCGGTCCAGACCAGGAGAAGACGACATTCATTACCCCAAGGGGTCTCTTCTGCTACAAGGTCATGCCCTTCGGTCTCAATAATACCGGAGCAACTTATCAGAGAATGATAACAAAAATGTTCAACTCTCAGCTAGGCGATATTATGGAAGTCTACATCGATGACATGGTGGTCAAGAGTAAAGCCGAGGAGCATCACCTGGCAGACCTACAGAGCGTATTCAATGTTTTGAAGAAACACAAGCTTCGGCTCAATGCTTCGAATTGTGCCTTTGGCGTCAGCTCGGGAAAGTTCCTAGGCTATCTGGTCACATGCCGAGGCATTGAGGCCGACCCCTCTCAAATCTCGGCAATCCAAAAAATAGAAGACCCCAGGACCCTGATAAAAGTGTAGAAGCTTGCAGGAATGGCGACAGCTCTCAATCGATTCATCAGCCGATCTTCGGACAAGTGCCGACCATTCTACGAAGTCCTGAAAAACAATAGCCGATGGCACTTCCTCTGGACCGACCAATGTAGCGAGGCCCTCGGCCATCTCAAAGACTATCTGTCTTCGGTCCCTCTTCTTTCCAAACCAATACAGGTGGAAGAGTTGTTCTTATACTTGGCCGTGACTCCACATGCCATCAGCTCAGCCTTGATTCAGCAAGAAGGGCTCGAGCAACGTCCAGTCTATTTCTCAAACAAATCCCTAATCAGTGCAGAAACTAGGTATCTCCCTCTTGAAAAACTTGCATATGCTCTGGTTATTGCCTCCAGGAAACTTGTACCATACTTCCAGGCACACACAATTGTTGTCCTGACCGAGTTTCCTCTTCGGTCGTTATTAAAACGTGTCGATCTATCTGACCGAATAACCAAATGGGCCATTGAGCTCGCCAACTTCGACATCAAGTTCCAGTTAAGGACAACCATTAAAGGCCAGATCCTGACTGACTTCATTGCCGAGTTCTTTCCTTGGCCGGAGGAACCTCGAGCCGAGAAAAATCATGCCGATCAAATCCAACTACCGCAACTGCCGGATCAGGATTCCTGGAAGATGTTCGTCGACGGCGCCTCCAACTACTGAGGGAATGGGGCCAGAGTCGTCCTCATTTCCCCCGAGGGTGTCACTCACGAACATTCCCTCCGGCTCAACTTCAGTACTTCCAACAATGAAGCTGAGTATGAAGCCTTGCTAGTCAGACTAAAAGCCACCAAAGAGCTGGGGATTCAGAACCTCGAGGTCTACAACGACTCTCAGCTCGTAGTCAACCAAATCAACGACGACTACGAGTGCCGAGACGAGCGAATGGGAAGCTATGTGTAGAAGGCCAGAGAGAGGCTGGGGCTATTCAGGCATATCCAAATCCAGCAGGTCGGTAGGGCACCAAACATCCATGCCGATGCTCTAGCAGGAATAGCCTCAGCAACAGAAGCTAAGGAGCAGAGAACCATCAGTATCCAGAGCTTGGATCATTCCATCATAGAGGCACCGAAACAAGCATCGGTCTTTTTTTATCAGCCACGACCCAAGTTGGATGGACCCAATCATCTCCTTCTTAAAGATGGCTCTCTACCGGAAGATAAGAGGGAAGCCCATTGAATCGTCTATAAGTCAGCTCGGTTCTGGCTATGCCCCAAGTCGAAGCTTTAACGACGGTTGTTCTCAGGGTCGTACCTCTTTTGTGTACATCTAATGTTGGTGGAAGGAGTGTTGTAAGAGCTCCACACCGGTAGCTGCGGAGCCCACACAGGGGAAGATCAATTGCTCACCGGGCCATATCACAAGGTTATTGGTGTCTGGAGATGATGGAAGAAGGGGAGGAGATAGTGAAGAAATGTGATGCCTGTCAAAGGTTCTCTCCAATTATCAGACAACCTGCCGAGGAACTGACTCCCTTGACCAGTCCATGGCCTTTTGCTCAATGGGGCTTGGACATCTTCGGCAAGCTCCCTACTGCGCCAGGTGGGTTCAAATTCCGAATTACTGCTACGGACTATTTTTTCCAAGTGGGTAGAGGCCAAACCTCTAGTCACAATAGAAGATAAAGACGTCAAGAGATTTTCATGCAAGAACATTGTTTCTTGCTTTCGCATCCCATACGCCTTCATTTCCGATAACGGCACTCAGTTTGTGAGGGGATCTCTTCACAAATTTCTGTGTCGAGCACAGAATCAAGTTCTACAATTCAACTCCCCACTACCCCCAAGGCAATAGACACACCGACACGTCAAATAAAATAATTGGAAGCGAAATCAAAAGAAGATTCTAGACAACAAAGGAAGATGGGTCAAAGAGCTTCCCAACGTCCTGTGGGCCTACCGAATGACTCCTCGGCGCTCCACGGGACAGACTCCATTCTCACTAGCCTTCGACATGGAAGCAGTCATCCTATTAGAAGCCAGACTGTCAACTATCAGAACCGAAGCATTTGACGAGGCTTCCAACAGTGCGACAATTCAAAAAGACCTGGACCTAGCCAAAGAAAAATGAGACTCAGCTAGGATTAGACTAGTGTCCTACCAGCAAGGAGTGGCTAGGAACTTCTCACAGACGGTCCGGTCTAGGGCCTTCAAAGTAGATGATCTCGTTCTGAGAAAAGTGGTTATAAACAAAAAGAAGAGTTCTGATGGCAAGCTCGGTCCCAACTGGGAAGGGCCGTACAGAGTAACCGGCCAGACAGGGACCAGGGCTTATCGACTCGAGAAGTTGGACGACACACCAACACCGAGGACGTGGAATGCCACCAACCTGAGAAGATATTACCATTGATCGAGTTGTATTACGGCCTAGGGGCCCTACCTATCAATAAAACAGTTCTTTACAAAATTATTGATTGACAAGGATTTTGCCTATCTTTCTCTTCGGTGGCATTGCCGAAGCAACTTACAATTGTCGTTCATCTACAAAACGTGCACGCAGCTCTTCGGTGGTATTGCCAAAGCAACTTACAGTTGTTGTTCATCTACAAAACGTGCACATAGCTCTTTGGTGGTATTGCCGAAGCAGCTCATAGTTGCCGTTCATCTACAAAACATGCATACAGCTCTTCGGTGGTATTGTCGAAACAACATACAATTGCCGTTCATCTACAAATGTGCATGCAACTCTTCGGTGGTATTGCCGAAGCAGCTTACAGTTGTCATTCATCTACAAAACGTGCAAGTGTAACAACGGTAGAATTGCCGAAGAAACTTTTAGTTTTTTGTTTATCTATAAAACACATAAGTATTCCTTCAGCGCAATACCGAGGGAATCTACATGCATGATAGCTAACAGATCCTACCAAGCCTAGGATAAAGTTCTGACTCGGCACAACCTTTTCCTCGGCTGGGGGAAGGAAAATAGACATCAAGAAAACAACAATCAGACCGACAAAAGCAAGCAGGAGAGAAACACATAGCTGAAATTCAAATAAGTTAAGATAGTCCAGAAGGACCGGCCACAGATCGGCTCGGCCCAGAATACAGCAACAAATAAAAACAAAAAATAGGGGTTACAAAGAAGCACATTAGACACAAAGAACAGCAGAATCGGCCCCAGCAGGCTCAGTCCCAGTAGTAGCAGCCGCTCCAGGCGCCGATGATGCAGACGGTATTAGCCAAGCCCCACCGACGACTGATGATATGGGAGTAATTTCCCCAATCATCGAGGCATGATCTTCAGCACCCATAGAAACAAGGGCACAGATCCAGTCCTTCTGAAAGAGCAGATCCTTCACACGACCGACTTGGCTGCAATACTTAGCCTCGACCTCATCAAAGCCTTTGTTGAAGAACTCATCTTCAATACTGACCCTCTTCTTTCGGTCCTCTTCCATCTCGGCTCTCGCCGCCTCGACCTTACCCTTTAGCTTGGTGATCTCGGCGTCTTTGGCGGCAATATCAGCGTCTTTGGCAGCCAGCTCGACATTCTTGAAGTCTTGACTAACTTTAAGAGCTTTGTCCTTGTCGGCCAACTCAGCAGAGGAGCTCTTAGCCGCTTCCAGTGCCTTCTTGCTCTCTTCACTCTCTTTCCGGACCGAGCAGGAGAAAATGAGAAGATTGGAGATGCGTCGGTCCACTCCCATCCCAGCATCCATCATCTGCAAGAATTCATAGAATTGTCAAATCAAGACCAATAACAAAAATAGAGAATAAAGAATAACAAAGGCAAGAGCTTACCCGTCCGACATAGTACATCATCTGGTGGAAATATATCCGGGCACCGTGGGGGAGGTCCTCCATATCCTTCGGCAAGGTGTAGGCCTGGAGCAGTGACGTGGCCACGGTTGTGCTCTCCTCTACCGTGTCGGTCTCCACGGGCTCGTAGCCGTCGTACCGGAGGGTAGGCACCCAATTTGGCACCATGGCCGTCTCTTCAACAACGACCAACTGAGAGGGCGCCGAGGTCCTAACATCAACAAGAACGACAGCAGACGGCGTCTTCTCGGCGCATCTCGCCCGGGCTTCCTCAGCATGTCTGGCCTTCTTCTTTGTATGAGCCTCGTCCAGCTCGGCCTGGGTAAGAGTTGGACGAGGGCGCGTCTCCTTGGTGATGACCACAATCGGTTCGACATCTACGGGAGTAGGAGGAACAACAAATACCTTGGCCGCGATGTCTGCAGCTTTTCTTCGGCCCATTTCTTCTTCGTCGTTTCCTTGAGCCTCACCGGTTGGTTCAGCCGAAGGTCCAGCCAAAGGTTCGGCCGAAGATTACCGCGATCCAAGGGTATGGGTATACGAGGGAGTATACCCGAGCAATGTTGGCGCCAAACGTCGAGCATGTGGAAGCTCGGTTATGTTTTTAACTCTATCCACATCGGCACCAAACTTTAAGGAACCGACAAGCCCAAAGTCTGCAAAAGAAGACACAAGTTAGAAAGATTCAATAGTTGGGTTAAGTACAATCAAAGAAATGAAGCTTACTAGGGATGCCTTGCCGAAACGGGACAGTAAACCCCATCACTGGGATGAAGAATGCACCGGAGACTACCATGATGTCCTCGTCATATTTTTCCGAGTCCGGCAAGTCAGCGATCAGACCGACCTGATGTGGCCTCCGGCCGAGGTAATACTTCTTTGACTTCTTATTGAAGTCGATCATGTATCTGCCGAACACATCCTCAAAAGAGAGTCGGGCCCCCTCACTGAGTGTCTCGTTCAGCCTCACCACTCCCATCAGGATCCTAAAAGTATTCACTGTCACTTGGGACGACGTGAGGTGAAACTCACCAAAAAAGCGAGTCAGCATGGGATAGAAGGGGAACCGAACATCTCCCTCTACCACAACACAGATCAACATATGAACGTGTGACGGCCCCAGCTCCACGTCACCGATGGGAGCGAGCGCAATATGTATGTCGTCTTGTATCTTGAATTCTTCTTTGAACTCCCGGACGTCGGCCTCCGTTGTTAGCAGCTGCAGAAACTTGTCGGACTGTTGCTTTGGCGCCATGAATGGATCTGAGAGAACACAAA
Source organism: Monotropa hypopitys (assembly GCA_002855965.1). Taxonomy (NCBI): domain Eukaryota; kingdom Viridiplantae; phylum Streptophyta; class Magnoliopsida; order Ericales; family Ericaceae; genus Monotropa; species Monotropa hypopitys. The sequence continues at coordinate 6,013 of NMUG010012173.1, forward strand.
CAGTAGGGCACCGTTAGTCAGTCCGGCACTTGCATATGCAGTTAAGCAAAGGAATGAACTTGGCTTGGCATTCAACCATTGGCCAAGAATATGTCGGCACAGCCAAGAACAACGAGAAGAAATTCATCGGAATCCACGGAGGTCAGAAATTTCCAACACCCACAGACGCCTGGGGAGTTGAATCCCTTGGAAGAAACGTCGCTAAATCGACGAAAGATCGAAGAAAAAGCTAAGTATTGGCGAAGAAAACAATAAGTCAGTACCTGAATCACGAGAATCGGAAGAAGAGGGACTGGAGAAGTTCGCTGGAGAACTGCTGAAGGGCCACCGGAAATCGCCTACACGGTGGCCGGAAATCGCCAAAGGATGAAGCAAGAGCAAATAGGGTGGACCAGGAACCCTAAGAGGGTATTTATAGAGATGACCTGGGCGGGAAAACCTGGTGACAGGCCGACCGGCCCAGTCGGTAAATGCGGAAACCACAATTATTACTTGCATCGAAACCTGAACTAACGCCACCAAATGACTCGCGCACGTGCATGCAATCCCATCTGCCACAGGGCCGACCAACGGCAGCGCACTACGTGGCCAGCTCGTCCGTCATTTCAGACACATGTTGGTCACCGGAGCTAACAATTGTTGATGTGATGTCTTGGCAGACGCGTCATTAATGCAGAAGGCAACACGTCATCACGCTCAGAACGACGGGGTAGATAAAGATGTCAGGGGTCCAAGTTCCAAGACAATTCAAGTGGTCTGGCGCTCTTCCTCTTCGGCACCGGCTTATCTCTTCGGCGACAAATCAACCCCGCGCCAAAGGGGTTGAGGGGATATTGTTGGGGGCCAAACCAAAGAGAGGCCGAAGCCACGATAAAGAAAAGTTAATGATGGTCGAGTCCTAATTTCGTCAAGATGTGTAATTTTTGGCTAAGTCGTTGATTTCGTCAAGGCACTTGATAATTGAATCAAATGGTTAAGGTTTAAAGTTGAGTCATTGGGTATCTTATTCATGTAGGACTTCACTACACGTGCACATCTGCACCACAGGCATATAGAGCATTGGATATAGACTATTCTATTGAGCTTATAGCTCAACCTATCATTTTCAGGTATCGAGTCTTAGACTTGAAGGTGCATTTATGGATGATGGTATATTGTGCATCATGGACAAGTTTCATTATATTTGTGATTTGGGGAAGGACAAATGTAGTAGCTCATTTACTTAGGGCCTGTTTGATAAAACGAAAACTAAAAAATGAAAATTAAGTACTGAATAGTTAACACTGAATTTTTTAAGACAGAAAATTGTTTGATATGTACTGAATTTTAAGTACTGAAATAATAAGTTGTTTGATGTATACAATGAACTTAAGTCTGAAATTTATTAATTTTCCAAATTTATCCTTGACATACTCATGTTGAAGTAATTAATTGAAATTAAATTACGTAGACAAATATACCCATAATAAAATTCTGGTCCGCTTAAGTTGATCCTCCGCCTCGTTCAAAATTGTCCATATATTGTTTAGCATTGTAACACCCTCAAAATTTGAAATCATTTTTTTTAAAATGCTAATTAACTGAAACTAAAGTGCAGAAATAAAACATCTACCACCATAATATCCCATATTACATGAATGGTAAGAAAATGGTACAAATGAAACAATACATAATTTTGGGACTTTATAACATAGTCCGATTATAATGCACAACTGAAATGAATAAATGACAATACAAATGATGATAATGAAAAAGACTTATTATCTACGGTGCAACCAACTCCAAAGCCCGGCAAGGAGCCTGAAGACGCGACTCCAATCCAAAGAAGCCAAGTACATATAAAATAGAGGGTTAGGCACCACCGTATAGTAGAGAAATCTATAGCCAAGTGTTTCTAAAATTGGGGTGCATTTGTGTGACACGGCAAGGAATGTAAACATGTATGCATAGAGATCTCGTTACATTTTCTAAGTTAAAACGTTCACATTTCATTCTTTGACTCAAGTTCAACACTTGATGTTTCCAAAAGATTCAACGACGCCAACCAAGGTGTAAGGACTCACAATTTTCCAAACGACGTGGTTTGTCAAAACAGAGGAAAAAATGACCATTTTCTAAAACACTTACTTTCTCAAATATGTAGGAAGTTGGTTTTCATTCTACCAAATCCTAAGAGTTCCAAAAGACTTATTTTTATCTCTTTCAAAACATTGGTTTCTAATATACCAATTTTATCAGCTTTCAAGGAGATTGGTTTCTAGCATACTAAAACCTTAATCTATCCAATTAACTGAGTTATTAGGTTTCGGCTAATTCCGCGCTAGTAGGTGATCAACCAACTAACCGATAATTCCTGAAGTTCTTCCCCGACTCGTCGAGAGGGGCCAGATAACCCCCCCATTGTGCAATGTCGTGAGTGCCCCAATTAGCCCCTCAAGGATCGATATCCTGGGGACAAAGTCCCATAATATAGCCAACCACAATATACTCTTATGTTAGGGTCTTTCATCCAACAATTATCTTTTCGTTCATTAAATCTGACATGATTAGGGCAACGCCTCCTAATCGCACAACAAGACCCAAAACATGAGTTATTCCACAATTTGTTCAATTCTTGATTTCAATGTGTCGAAACACTTACTAGACCCATTAATTGACCATTACAATTTAGATCGACCATTTGCTCCAATTCAATTTGAAATCGACACGTTAGGGGTTTACACAAAATTGGGGTTTTCGAAATCGAGTGAGGGATCGACAAATTAAAGTCGTACGGAGTTCAACAAGACCCCACTTGACATAGTTTCAAGACCAATCGACAGAGAAATCCACCCAACAAAAGCAACTACGCAAAATACCCTACGCATACGAATTTTTATGAAATCATTCAAGGGAGAAGCAAGAACACTAAAGATAGAAACAATAGGGATAGAAATCTCTATCTCTATCGATGATTGACGAAACCCTAGGTGAGGGTTTGAGCTCCGACGGACAATCCATGCCCATGGTTGCGTAGAGGGAGGAGAGGGGATCGACGTTTGTGAAAGGGGTTTGTTCCAAAACCCCTTGGATTGCGAGATCTAGAAGAGAGAAGGGAGATAAAAGGGGAAGGGGATGAGTTCGAAAGATATAGATAGAGAGAGAACATGTTTTGGTTCGAGCAAAAAGTGAGAAACCCAACTTAAATTTGAAATCTCGGCACCGTCATCCGGACGGGCTTCTGGATGAGCCCCCATCGTCCGGACAGGCACCACTCCTGGTCTGGACGAGACCTCCTGAAGCATCTCTCCAAACACACTGATCCCTCGTCCGGATGAGCCCAGCCCTGGTCCGGACGATCCTTCAGCCAAGAGCCCGAAATGACTCCGCGACACCCCCAGACCTTTCCAACGCAACCCCAGACACTTCCTCAATGTTCTAGACACAAAATGAACAATCTAAGTTCACTCCAAAACCTTCCTCAAGTCCATAAACATTTTATACGATCTAAGAACAACTCACGGGCTTACCCGAATACTTCAAAACCGAACACATCCTACGACGAGGATTTCTAACACCGCGAACCCACTTGAAATGATTCGATATGATCTTAGGTGTGTCAAGACACCACCAAAATTCCAAATGACATGAGGATCCAAACGTTCGGCAAATGGTAAACTTTGACAGAAAATGGAAATAAATCCCGAAATTTGATTTATTGAATTTATTGGAACGAATGGAAAATCCTTAAATTTTCTGGAGTGTGACAAGCATTGCCATAAAAAGTATTTGGATCGTTGAATTCATCAAGAAATTGATCTGAAATATAAGTCTTCCTAATAAAATCGTGCATGGTTATACAAGCAATTATTATATTTCTTTGTACCGCAAAAATCAAAACTTAAAAAAATCAATCGGAAGATGTTCGCACAAAAATTAATCACACAAAAATCAATCGCACATATGAGATGTTCACACAAAAAATCGGAGACCATCAGTGTGTAACTATAGATTATCTATGTAAAACCTCATCTGTGACTTCGTGCGTGATCAATCGAACACATGAGATGTTCTTTTGGAAAATTTTCTAAACAAATATTTTCCTTTAGAAAATTTCATGCGTGATCATCCTTACATAAAACACACATACGCCCATATCTTTCAACTGGTATCCCAAGAGAGAAGTAACCTCTTGTTATTGTCGTAACTGTTGACCCTACGTTTTGATGGTGCATTATTTACACAAATATAGTAATTATAAAATGATTTTCTAATTAATGGAATTTTGATTTAAATGTTCAAATACTTATTTAAATCAAGAAATTTGTTTTAAAACTTAATTTCCATATCATTCTTGTATTAAAGTCTAAGAGATTGCCCTTTATGGTTTAAATTCTTTTAAACTCTCTTAGAATTATTTTGAAGTCATTTAAAGTTCCTTA
>NMUG010012174.1:0-10433 GCA_002855965.1 Monotropa hypopitys
TTTGGATTATTTTGAACTCTGTCGTAAGGCGTTTAAGCTTTGACTGCTTGACCACATCTGTTCCTTCGTGGCAAGTCACTAGAATATCTCACGCTTCTTTGGCGATTTCACAGTTGGCTATTTTTCTATGTTCATTAAAATCTACTGTAGAAAACAAAAACTCAAGAGCACAATTATTATATTCCAAAGCCTCTTTTTCAGTAATCGAATATTCAGAAATTGACTTTCTAATAACATCATCGTCAATTTTTTAACAGGAAATTTATAGCCATTTACACATGAGTCCTAAATATGTTCGTTGCATTCTTGTCACGACCCATTCCAGAATATAATAAAAATATTAAATCTGGTAACGGATAAATAACTACAAAACATCACAATTGAAAAACCCAAGTGATATAAGTCACCAAAATCTCATACAACTGTCTGTAAAGTGAAAAACACAGCGGAAGTACTAAAATAAAACTCCAACAAGTTGTCTGTAAAAAGAACTCTACTGAACCACAACTCAACATCTCTCTCCAACTCAAACTGATAAAATAAAATCAGTACATCTAAACAATCTACTGAACAACTGAAAAGTAGAAATCTCCAACATGGAGCAACCTCTAACAAACTACTCCATCTAAACAATCTACTGAACAACTGAAAAGTAGAAATCTCCAACATGGAGCAACCTCTAACAAACTACTCGGCAAGGCAGCTCGGTAATGGCTAGCAAAAGTGAACCAGCTACTCCTCCTGACCTGGATATAGATTGCAAAACAAACAGCAAAAGATATCCAGGAGTGTCAGCTACAACATTCAATATATGCACTTTGATAATATAAATAGAACTCACAGTGTACAGGCAAAGTACAAGTAAAGAACAAGTAACTAAGGGGTTGTGACTCTTCCTTATCTATCACGTAAGCATGCATTTGTCCAAGGGGTGGTGACTCTCCCCATCTATCACATACACAATAATTGTCCAAGGGGTGGTGACTATCCCCATCTATCACGTACAGGGGCGGAGCTGTGTGGAGGGGGGAGGTGGCAGGTGCCACCCCCATTTTGGAAAAAAATCTAAAAAATAAATTTTTTTAAGGGAAAACTAAAAAAAAAATTCAAAAAATACACGTAATTAGATAATTTTTTGGTAAGGGTGACACCACGTTCCAATTGTGCCACCCCCATTTTGAATTCCTGGCTCCGCCCCTGATCACGTATACATGCCACATCCATGTACTGTTTATTTAATTTTTGTATTACATGCTCATTGTATCTTTTCATTTTGTTGGCCCCGCAGTTCCAACCTCAACACACAATATGTCACCGAACCGCAGCCCGATTTCAACATGTTAAGGATTTTTTCCCCATAATCTTTTATGCCGTTGGTCCCGCAGTCCCAACCTCGACATATCACAATCCACTTCTTATGCCGTTGATCCCGCAGTCCCAACATTGACATACCACAATCCACTTTTTATGCTTGCAAGTAGGAAATAAGGGCATCTATCCCTATGCATTTATCATATAAAAAGTATGTAACTACCACAACTACACACAATCTCATACATAACAAAGCACATATATAAAAAGGTAGCTACACACTCACCGAGTAAGGTAAGCTCGCCGTATGTGAATCTACTGGGGTGCCTTTGAAGATCCGGGCTGATCTCCTGTTATAATATAACCACGTATAAATAATCCTTCCAAACTATATTTATAAATAAAGGATTCTTATTATTGATATTTTTTACAACCTCTCACAGTCAGGAAATTCTCTTTAAAATATTTTAAAATTAATTAAATATCAATTCCCGACGATCCAAACACTTTTCCCCAAAAATTCTACTGACCGGTATGGGACCGGTACACAACCGGTGTACCACCCGGTTAGTGTAAATTTTCGATTCTTGTAAAACACCAACTCACTGTCCAAAATCACCCTAAACCGGTATGGTAACCGGTACGATAACCGGTGTACCGCCCGGCATGCCGGTTAGTACAATTTTTCGTATATGATTTTCCTTAAGTTTACTGGACATTTTACTTAAGGCCGGTACGCCGCCCGGCATGCCGCCCGGCATACCGGTGCGTATACCGGTTCGAGCAGAAACTGAACAGATCGAAAATCTGTTAATTTTGTTGCTAAACATCTTCGAACAACTTCTCTTAAACTCGATTGTTTTGCATAAAATCCTCAAACCAACTACTGTAGCATGATTGTAACTCCTTCTCTCAAATCATATTAAAAATTGGACTTCAAAAATCAAGTTTAAAACCTCAAAAATCATGATTTTATCAACTAGATCTAAGTAAACAGCCCCTAATCGTGATTAAGGAAGAACCCTTAATATGGGGCTAATTAAGCACGAATTTAAAAATGTAAAAACGTGAAGTTTACCTCTTTGATGTTAGGAACAAGGTTGATAGAGGATTCTTCCTCAAAATCTTCTTCTAAGCTTCAATCCAAGGCCCTTTCTCCACCTGTCACGTCCCGGATTTTCAAACCATTTTTTTTTGAATAACATTAAAATACTATTTGCTTATAAATGGGGATGCAAGCATGGATCACTATCATTAAATAAAAGTCTAAAACCAATCACATCCCATTACAAGTTTACCAAAAATCCGAGAGTGAATGCGGAAATATCAAACCATAGTTCAAACCATAGAATCAGTAGATGAGAAGGTAAAACGAAGTTTTAGTTATTACATGTCATATGGTCAAACAACCCACAACCCAGGTATTTCAAATAAATAGTACACAGCGTCCAAAAAGATGTTCAAACTCTCTAAACATTCAAGGAGCTTCAAGATCTTCCACCATTAGTTTCTTACCTGCAGAACCTTTTAAAAAAAGAGCGTGTCACGCTAAAGTAGGGGAATACCTATCAACAAGCATGTCCTAGGTTAGTGTGAACGAGTGTGTGTATGTCCAGAAGAATGAAAGCAACATGCATGAGACAATGCAAGGTAATGATTCGACGTATACAATGTGACTCCGCAAGCCAATATACAAGTGAAGACACTAACCAAGGACACTAAGATCAAGTATCCGAACAAGTCCATATTTATCATACTCGTTTCTCATTTCAATGTTCCATCATTATTTCGCATTCGTTCCAATATTCTCAAGTATTATGACCATGAGGATTCCATTACAAGTATATCCCACAAACATTTTATTTTCATTTTCATATACCGCGGGATCCCTAAAAATCAAGTACATCCCGTATAACCATAATTCACAAGATGGCATGAATCCCGGAGTCCCTAAAGATCAAGTACACCCCGTATTCATCCATACTCGTTAAGGTGACATGAATCCCAGAATCCCTAAAAATCAAGTACATTCCGTATTCATTCACAATTTATTTGTAACATTAATAGGGTAGGAATGAAATAGTGGTTCGTCAACACACTAAACCAACCTAAACCGTCTTCCCCAACGGCCGTTGGGAGGGCTCACGTAGCCCCCTTTGTGCACAAAGTCGTGGGTGGAGCGACCACCCCGGTAATCCCTAAAACTCAAGTACAATCCCGCTTAGAACATATGAATCCCATATCATTGTTACAAATTATTGAAACCCGGGAATCCCTAAAGATTAAGTACATTCCCGTTGATAATTTCACCAAGGTCAATTGTCATGTTCAATATTCCACATAATCATGATTAATTTGATTTCAATTACAATTTACGCACCATGACACAATGTGCGACTATTTTCCATAAAACATGATCCATAGTAAAAACTCACCCATCAAGCCTAGTTTAAGCCCAATTTCACATATTCAATATCAATTTAATCAATTGACCTCTAATTGACCAAAAGCCCCAATTCTATAAGTTAGGGTTTATACGAAATTTGGGGGTTTTCACAAGACTTGTTCTAGCATGCAATTGACTCGAGCATTATGAATATAAGACCCTAGGAACTCCACTTAAACCACCAATTTCATGATAACATCTCAAACCCTAGGTCAATTTTACCAAAAACATGCACATACGAAATTTCTCAAAAATGATAGGATTTCAAAGAGAGGGAGAAGAAAACATAACCTAGAACATAGCAAGTGATGGACATCACCCTACCTTGAGAGCTTGAGGAAAACCTAGAAACTCAAACTTGAAGATGTGCCTTCGAAACCTAGGTCACTAGAGAGATCTCGCCGCCTAGAACAACTTTAAACCTTGGAATTTCTTCAATGGAGGCTTTTAGATGCCTCAAATCTTAGAGAGAAGTTTGGGTTTTGAGTATGGAGGTAGAGAGAGTGTGAGAGAAGTAGGGTTTTCAAAATGGTGGGGATATTCCAAAAATCGGGCCCAAATGGGCTTATATAGCCCCAGGAAAAAGACATAAAAACCCTTAATGAAATGCTGCGCGCAAGACCTATTATCGATAATAGGTCAAGCCTGTTATCGATAACCACCTCTGCGGGAGTAACCAAGGGGCTCTGGAAACAACTGGTTATCGATAACCTAAGAGGCGTGTTATCGATAACTACAATATTGCAAGCTGGTTATCGATAACATATAGACACTGTTATCGATAACCACACTCTCGGGTCTCAACCAAGAAACCATAGGGACAACCAATTATCGATAACATGATAAGCGGGTTATCGATAACCAAACTCTCGGGCTTTATGATGGTTAACCGGTTATCGATAACATAAGACATCGGTTATCGATAACTAAGATCTCGGATAATTCTATAGGCAACCGGGTTATCGATAACACAAAGAACCTGTTATCGATAACCATGTCTTCGGGATTTTCTATGGACAGCTTAGGTCCAAGACGGAGAAAGCTTAAAACGCGCATAACTTTTTCATACGACCTCCGATTGAGGCGATTCAAGTTGCGTTGGATTCCTAATCGAATTTCCTACCATAATCCGGGATCAACCACCTTAAAATCACACTAGGATTTTAAGATAAAATAAATCAAGGTACCAAATCTCATTTAGAATACGAATTGAAATTCTGGAAAATAGTTTATAAAATACGGGTCGCTACACCACCTCTCTCTCTTAATCTCTCTCTAAGAACTATAGATCTATAGCCAACAAGTGGTTACCTTCTAACTCTAATAGAATATACCTCCCTTATATATTACTAATGACAGATTTTAAGAGTCATTTACATCCTTGCCCTCTATTATAAAGGGGTTATTTCCCTTATGTGCCATCCTCACAATTTATATGTATTTTAAATACAATTACACTTGTATTTTATTTAATAGTCTTTAAAACTCTAAAAAAATATTACTCCTCCCCATATATTATTTTTCCTTCTACTTTCCTTCTAAAATATTATAATATTTCAATTTAATTTAATTAAATTGGTTCGGGCATGACAACTCTTGTATAATAACCCTAATGCACGACTTCCAATAATCAAAATTATCTGCATCTAAAATAGGCGCGTTTCGATACATGTGATTCATATCTAATCGCAAAGTAGGATCTACTCAAGGCTGTTAAACCAAAATAGAGTAACTCGCTCTGATACCAAATGATAGTCTATATTTTGTGCCTACCGAGTACGAGGTAGAGATATGAATCGACCTATTACAAATTTACTAGAGAGATTAATTTTTTCCATCTAAAAATTCTATCTTTTTGATTCTGTTAATTAATTCATTGATTAATTATTTATTACGCATGCATATGTGAGCAATAACAAAAGCAAGAATTAAAAGCAGCACAACACATAATATACGTGGAAAACCCCTGAATGGGTAAAAACCACATAAAGGAATCAAGCACTATATCTATGACTTACATCGACTGCAGTTACAAAGTTACCCATGATGCAAAAACTCCACCTAGACGCCTCTAAGTCAACTCTGCCGAATCCACGTGCATCGCGCTTGTACTTGATCGACTCTGCTGCGACTTCTCACACTCTCTAGTCGAATCTGCTTGTTGAAGCAATTTGAACCAAGAACCACTTTGAAGTTGTCGATGAACGCCCGTCAATAATTCATTGAACTTCAAAGCTCACAATACAATAAACCTCACAATATTTCTCTCAAAATTTTCTCTCTCAAGTGTCTTTAAAACCCATGCCTATGGTCCTTTTTATAGGCTTATAGAACATTTAGTTTAGGAAAATAGGCTATTAGGAAAACACCTTTTAAGAAATTATAATATAAAAATTATCTCTTTTGTTGTAAGGTAATATAATATTAGATTTAGGAAATAAATATTTTTAGATAGAATATAATTATAATAGGAGTAACAAATCGTTTTAGGAAATTATATTCTATGGAAGGCTAATCTCTCACTCATATTATAACGTAGGGAAGTAGATATAGGCTATAACAATAGGTTTTAGGAATTAATTTTAATTAGGAAATCTTTTCTTTTGTTTTCCTGCACAAAAATCTTTTTGCAAACCTAATTCGTGCCGCAGCAGCTAGGGTCACTCGAGCGACTATTAACATTTGCTCGAGCGAGATTTTTGCTCGACCAATCCACTCGAGCGGATGGTCTCGCTCGTCTCCATAGATTTCAGCCGTGAGATTATCACTTGATTTCGCTCGAGCCAATTCTGGTCGCTCGAGCGACTTTCCCAGTCTTCCGAAAATTGTTCTTTTAACTTCCAAACATCGGCTCGTCAAGTCTTCTTCAACCCCGATCAATTCTTTGACTTTGAGGACTCAAATTAAGGAAAAAATAAAAGATAATACACGAATGCTTGAATATTTCCTTCCACAACTTAAATAGATGCTTCTAAAAATAAAATTACAACTCAATCAATTATATTTTGTCAATCATGAAATTGCAATAATACTAAAATAATACCCTAACGGATTTTGGACCTAACATCATGGTTGTTGTTATTGTTTGGACATTAAAATAGGAAATGAAACCTGATGTAGGACAATAAGGAAAAAGGGTGATAATCAAACCCTACATGTAGAACACCAGATGTGTTTCTTCTCTAATACATGTTGATTCAATAGAATGTCAAGACTAAAGGCATCAATGGCTCGTTGATTCGTAAGAATACTGAACAATTGGAGAGAGTTTGTGCAAGAGCACAATTCGTTTTAATAGATCAAAGTCTACCCCAAAATCATAGGCATACAAGGGTTTAAATATGAAGCAACAAAAACTCTAGCAGGCCAAAATAGTCTGGGTCGAAAAAATAGAAAACTAAAGATAAAAGCCCAAACACAAACGAGCCTAAAATAAACAGTGACAGAAGCATTTTTTGGAGGCCTTCTGCTGCGGTAAAATGGCGTAGCAATTTTTGCACGTGCGTCTCTCCGATAGCTTTCCAACGCCATATTACAATTGACAATCTGAGTTATACAGAAAAAGTTATGCCCGTTTTATCGACGACCCGTGCATAGCGACGCCCACGGGTCTCCAGGTAATCTTCTGCAATGCTATCCGCATCATCCTCCCCAGACTGAAAAGAATTCGCCCTCGAATTCGCCATCACATCTTTTTCCTCTGAACTGTCTCCACGAGAAGGTATAAGGTGCTTGACATTAAACACATCAGACGTATAGATATGGCTTGGCAGCTTCAACCGGTATGCATTAGAATTAATCTTCTCAACTATCTCGTACGGCCCAATCTTTCTAGCTGCAAGTATGTTGTACTCATGCACTGGAAAATGATCCTTCGTAAGCACGGCCCACACATAATCTCCCATATTGAGCTCCAGCAAATGTCTTTTCTTGTCAGCTGCTTCCTTGTACTTTGTTGTTGACTCCCTTAAATTTTGCCGCACCCGTTGATGGACCTCCTGCAATTCAGCAACAACATCTTCAGCCTTCTTGTGCACCCTTGGCAGATCTACCACAGGTGCTAGGTCAATTGGAGCTCGAGGTTGGAATGTGTGGTGACCGGACCCATGGCCTAGGAGGCAACCCCCTGTGCTTTGAGTAGTATCCGGACCAAAGGGCCCGCATTCAATATAAAACACGCTGTAAAACCAATCGTAAGGGCATCAGCCACAAGGACTGTCTGGACCGACAATCGTTCACCATTGACGGCCGGCACCAGCCGGACAGCCCACTCTTCGGCGATACTTCTCGTCGCCTTGCGACGCACTACCGAGCGGACCGGACACCCGAAGGGTCACCTTCCTGTCACTATCGTGGAGCATCCACCCGAATGTTCCGTCCATATGATCTAACCCGACCCATTAACCATCTAGGCCCATCAAGAGCCCTCGACGTACAGCCCACTCAATATTCTTGAGCCCCAAGCCAACATTCCCCTATAAATACCCTACATGGGTACTGTTCACGGGATCGATCGAACGAAAGAGATCTGGGTCCCCGACCGCTACCGTCCAGCCTCCTCCGTTTACTTTGCCATCATCTAAAACTGTTACTAACTTAAGCATCGGAGGCCCCGTTGGTTAAACCCCACCGGCGGGCACTAATCCTTGCTTTGCAGGAGCCAAGCAGGAGGACCCCCTTGTTTGTTTGCAGGGACCACGCCAGTCACCGGTCGAAGCCGACTTCCCACAACTGAAGGCTCAGCGGCCGAAGAGAACCCTTCGGCAGATACAGGTCACCACAATTGGCGTTCACAGTGGGACCTTAGCACCAGTATCAGTGGAAATCAGTTGTCTGCCCTTCTCTCTAGCTACCCTCATGGAAGACGGTAGCACTACGCCGGTGGCCCAGGATCCCACTTTACCAATCGGTCCGCCTCCGCCTCCCCCGCAGCATGTTTCCATGGGGCTTTTCTCTTCTCCGACCGGCCTCACGCCGGAGCTAGGATCGGCCTACGCTGCGGCCGTGGACCGGATGTTGAAAGAAAGAGACGCGGAGATCACCAAGCTTCGGGAACAGGTGGCCCGGGCCGCCAACGTCGCCGACTCTGCCTCACGATCCTCAGGACAGCGGCGGAGGAGGCGCAAATCAAGGGAAGACAGGGAGCGCAAAGGAAAAGGAGTGGCCGAAGGACAAGAGCGACCAGCGAACCACTCGGACGACAACGACAGGCGTCCAAAGCGTCATGAGTCTGTCCCTCTTCACATTTACGAAGGAGGGGAATTTGTTAAGGTCCACCCGCAAGACTTCTGGCCGGAAACAGAGGACTCCGGTCAGCAAAGGGAGAAGCGACATCATGACCGGGAAGAAAGGCACCGTCACCACTCTCCGGTTTCTGACAACAACCATAGGGAGCATCGGCGCCTCCGAAGGGACCACCATGCCGAGCATCCCTCCGGGCAGGCCCTTCAGACTGTCGATGCTCGCCTGGAGCAGCTCAGCCTTTCTCCCTTCTCCCGAACCATCGACTCGGCCGTCCTCCCTCCTGGTTTCAGCTTGCCCAAATTTACCAGGTACGACCCAAAAACCGACGCATACACCCACCTCATCTACTACCGACAAATCATGGCGCTCTACTCCTCAAGCGACGCCGTCCTGTGCAAGGTCTTCCCTACGAGCCTTGGCACCCTGGGCTCCCTCTGGTTCAACAAGCTCCCCTCCCGGTCAATCCGGAGCTTCAGAGATCTGGAGAGGACCTTCCTTGCCCGCTTTGTCACAAGCGGCAAGCAGAAAAAAGAGGTCGACTCTCTGATCAGCTTCCGGAAGAGACTGGATGAGACTCTGCGGCAATATGCCGACCGGTACTGGGAGCTCTACAACGACATCCAGAACTGTGACCAGGGAGTCGCCACATCCTCCTTCAAGCTGGGCCTAGAGTCCGAAAGCCTCATGCTCCGGGAGCTCATGCTCCACCCTCCGGAAAACATGGATGATCTGATGCAGATGATCGACAAATTTTGCCAATTGGAGGACTTGTTGGCCGAACGCGCCTCTATCCGACCCCCACAGGCTCGGCCTGCCCCCGCTCAGCACAACCGGAGGCAGGTCAACATGGTGAAAACAGGGGATAGGAAGGCTCTGAAACTGGAGGACTACGTGGCGGAGACCACAATTTTTACAGAACCAATCTACATTGTCCTCCGGCAGATCAGGGACGAACCATTCTTCAGGGAGCCAGATCACAAGCTGGGAGAAAGGCATCCCAACGAGAAGGCCTACTGCTCCTATCACCGGGGAAGGGGACACGTCACAACATCCTGTCTCCCCTTCAAGGCCAATCTGGAGCATCTGGTCCGACAAGGCCATCTAGAAAAATGGATCGACCGGCGCAGGACACCGGCCGCCAGACCCAATGCATGTCAGTCAAACCAGGGTGAAGAGCTTGTCCCCATGATCCCCTGATCCGGCAAAAGCTGAACGGATCCCCCCGTATTGTATTACGTTCTTTTATTGCTATCCAATGAAATGCTCTGTTTGTCTTTCCTTCTTTGTGTTCTTCATTGCTTTTCAGGACATAACACCGTGGCTCCGGCAGGCGCACGCTTTGACGTGGTTATAACCTGCCGGCCACCCTATGGCTCTGGGCAATTCATCCATCACCTTGGCTCCAGCAAGCGCACGCTTTGACGTGGTTATA
>NMUG010012175.1:0-10433 GCA_002855965.1 Monotropa hypopitys
CTCTCGTGGACAGCATCCCTGATTTTGCGCACATGACAGACACACGTCTGACACAGAATCAGCTTTTCCATGATTCCCGCCGCACGTCCGACAGCCCTTTTTAGCTTTTTTGCCGCCCGGTCGGCCACATGCCAGCACACTCAGAGGGGACAACTGCACTGCCCCACGCCGCATGTGGACGGCTCACCCGCGCCGAAGCGCGTGCCCAGCACTCTCCGATGTTCTATATAAGGAGCTTGGCATTCAATGCATGGTAGGCTCTCTCTCACTAGCCAAAGATCTGCTTATTTACTTTCTCTCTCTACAGACTCTTTGTCGACTTTGCATTCGGAGGGTCCACCAGCGACGCCGCCAGTAGTCTAACGTTTGTTCACTGTGCAGCCAGGTCCAGCCGCTCAGCTCCACCGCTCACCGCCGGAATCTACCACCGGAAAGGCTTACCCCCCAACAATTGGTGACTCTGTTGGGGAAGCCTTTTCTCTGAAAACTCAAATTCACACTGTGAGCTCTCGAACACCTTTCTAAGCTGAAAATGGCCTCCAGGGACAGAAACTCCAGAGACAATCAATCCGATGGGAAAAGGAACAAAGGGAAGGAGCTGGCCAGGGCAGGGGACTCTGCTCTCCGCACTCCTGAGCGGGTCCGTGCCAGCGACGCCAGCTACCACAGCAGCGAATGCCCCAATCCTCCGGCCAAACAGACTGCGCGGCAGTACATTCGCCGGTTGGAGGGCGATCTAGGCCGAAGGGATGAGCAGATCAACGCCCTTATCAGAGAGATGACCCTACTTAGGGAGGCTACCGAGAAGAAACGGACAGCTCCTGAAAAAAGTCGCGCCGAGGAAGACAGAGATTACCAGGAGCCGTCCCAGAGTAGGAGCAGGTCCCAGCAGACCAGGCCCTCGGCCCTAAATAGGCTGGGGGGTAGGGTGGAAGAAGTCCCTTCCCGGCGGAGGAACAACGAGGAACGTCGCGTCAGGCGCCGAGTCTCACCTCCCCGGCACAGGGAGGATCATTCAGGTGAAAGCCAACGACCCTTGCCGCCTGTCTTTGATCGCCTCGGCCCCAATGCAGCTCAAAGGCCCCGCCCAGCACGGGAGCAGTCACCGCCCAGGCGCCAGAGGCACAGCGGCCAGGGAGAAAGCCGGGCATCTCGCTCAGAGCAGGAGGTGTCCCAAAGCAAAAGAAGAGCAATCTCATCGGCTCGGACCTATGAGCCGTGCCGGTGGGATAGGGTCCTTTGCATTCCATTCACTCTGGAGATCGAGGTTGCTAGGCCTCCAGCAGGATTCTCGGCCCCCAAGTTCAACAAGTACGATCCCAAAATGGATTCGTACAAACACATAGTACATTTCAGGCAGATGATGTCCCTCTACTCTGGGGAAGATGCCTTGATGTGCAAGCTCTTTTCATCCAGCCTCGGCGAGGTTGGGTTACTGGCTCGGTTCATCACCAGCACCAAAGTCAAGAAAGAGGTTGATTCCCTTCTCGGCCTTCGGCGAGCAAGGTCAGAGTCTCTGCGCCAATACGTAGCCCGGTATTGGGACCTCTACAACGAGATCGAGGATTGCGATCAGAAGATCACAGTCACGTCATTCAAACTCGGCCTGGACCACTCCAGCCGAGAATTTGAGGATCTGATGTTGTTCCCTCCGGCCACAATGAATGAGCTCATGGCCAGAATCGAGCTCTACGCCAAACTAGAGGAGGCCAAGGAAGAGCGAAGCAGAGCCGATCAGCGCTCCAGCCAGGGATCCAGCAACCACAACAATTCGGCCAGGAGGAAGGAGACCAACACTGTCCAGCCGGGGGAGCCCCGGACGTACAAGCCGTACGAATATGTGGCTCACACCACCGTCTTCAAACAGCCAACCTTTATGCTTCTTCGCAAAATCGAAAAGGAGCCGTTCTTCAGATGGCCGGAGAAGAGGTTGGGAGCCCAGAGAGGTGGCAATGACAAGTTCAGATGCTCCTATCACAGGAAGAAGGGCCACCTCACAACCAACTGCAGAGCCTACAAAGACTTCTTGGAGGAGCTGGTCACGGCAGGCCACCTTGGCGAATTCATTGATACTGAGAAGACGGCCACGACCCTACCGAAGGAAGATCCCAAGCCGGCCCTACGCATCATCAACGTGATCCACAGGACAATGGATCACCGACGAGAGGAGCAACTTCGGTCAGAGCTTCAGCAGATTGAGGCAAAGGAAATTCTTGCCGTCCAACCCATGCCAAAGAAGCCGAAACCGGATTCGAGGTATTCCATTACTTTGTCTTCTAGAGATTCTGAAAGAGTCCAACACCCCCACGACGACGCGCTAGTCGTCACTTTGCAAATTGCCGACTACCAGGTCAATAGAGTCCTCGTTGACCTCGGCAGCTCGGCAGACGTCATGTACTATTCCATGTTCAAGAAAATGGGGTACAAGTCAGAGGACCTACAACCGACCGATGTGCCGCTGGTAGGGTTCAATGCGGCATCTTTCTGGCCGATCGGCAAGCTTTGACCATCGGCACGGTCACAACCGAGGTGGAGTTTGTGGTAGTCGACGTCCCGTCGCCTTACAACGCTATTTTGGGCCGAACCTGGGTCCATAGCATTAAGGGAGTCGCCTCCACATACCACCAGGTCATCAAATTTATTGGCTCAAGAGGCGTGGAGGAGCATAGGGGAGACCAAGTCTCGGCCAAGCAGTGCTATATCGCTGCCGTCAAGGGCAAAGTCACCCCCGAACAGGTCCACTGGGTGGAGATTCCCGATCAACCGGTGCTGGAGGACGTCGGTTCAAGTGCCTCGGCTAAATCCATTGAGGACCTTGACACCGTCCCTTTGAGCGCCGACGATTCGGAATGCTTCTTTCTTATCGGCTCGGAGATGTCAGAGGCAGACATGGTAGCCACAATCAGCTGCCTCAAAAGAAACGTCGAGATTTTCGCCTGGACACCTTATGAAATGCCAGGCGTAGACCCAGAGTTCATCAGCCATCACCTCAACGTTCGACCGGAGAGCCGGCTCGTCGTTCAGAAAGCCAGGCGATCGGTAGCCGCTCAAGCCGACGCAGTTATTGAAGAAGTGGACCGTCTGACCGAAGCGCAGGCGATCCGAGAGGTGCACTATCCCACCTGGTTAGCCAACACGGTGGTGGTCAAGAAGAAGACCGGCAAGTGGAGGGTTTGTTTTGACTACACTAACCTCAATGAAGCTTGCCCCAAGGACAACTTTCCTATACCGAGGATTGATCAGCTGGTCGACGCAACGGCAGGGCACCCCAGAATGAGCTTCATGGATGCTTACCGAGGGTACCACTAGATAGCCATGTTCTGCCCAAATCAGGAGAAAACAGCGTTTATCACTCCAAGGGGCTTGTTCTGCTACCGAGTGATGCCCTTCGGCTTGAAGAATGCCAGAGCAACATATCAGAGGATGGTCACGAAGATGTTCAGCTCTTAGCTCGGCGACACAATGGAGGCCTACATAGATGACATGGTGGTCAAAATCAAGGCCGAAGAAAACCACCTGGACGATCTCCAGAATGTGTTCGACATACTAAAGAAGCACAAGCTTCGGCTCAACGCTTCAAAGTGCGCCTTTGGAGTCGGCTCGGGGAAGTTTCTGGGATACCTTGTCACGCGTCGAGGCATAGAGGCCGACCCCTCATAGGTCTCAGCCATCCAGAAGATTGAAGAGCCTAGGACTCTCAAAGAAGTGCAGAAGCTTGCAGGGATGGCCGCAGCTCTCAACCGGTTCATCAGCAGATCCTTAGACAAATGTCAGCCATTTTATGAGGTATTAAAGAAAAATAGCCGAAGACATTTCCTATGGACTTATCAGTGCAGGGAGGCCCTCGGCAATCTCAAAGAATACCTCTCTTCAGTTCCCCTGCTTGCCAAACCAATGCAGGGGGAAGAGTTGTACCTATACCTGGTCGTCACTCCACATGCCGTCAGCTCAGCACTGGTTCGGCAAGAAGGGCTTGAGCAGCAGCCAGTCTACTTTTCAAGTAAATCTCTCATCAGTGCCAAGACCAGGTATCTTCCTCTTGAAAAACTTGCATATGCTCTGGTTATTGCTTCCAGGAAATTGGCACCGTACTTCCAGGCGCACACCATTGTGGTCCTGACTGAGTTCCCTCTTCGGGCGTTGCTTAAACGCGCCGACTTATCCGGCTGACTCACCAAGTGGGCCGTGGAACTGGCCAACTTCGACATCAAGTTTCAGCCGAAAACAGCTATCAAAGGTCAAATCCTGGCCGACTTCCTCGCTGAATTCTCTCCTCGGCCCGAGGATCCTCATCTCGAAGAAACTGTGGCCGAACTAATCTTGCCAGAGTCGTTGCAAAATCAAGACTCGTGGAGGATGTTTGTAGACGGCGCATCAAACTGCCGAGGGAACGGGGCCGGAATCGTCCTGATCTCTTCCGAGGGAGTCACTCATGAGCACTCCCTTCGGCTCAACTTCAGCGCCTCCAACAATGAGGCAGAGTATGAAGCACTCCTGGCCGGACTGAAAGCGGCCGAGGAGTTGGAAATTTAGAGCCTGAACATCTACAACGACTCTTAGCTCGTAGTCAACCAGGTCAATGGTGACTACGAGTGCCGAGATGAGCGGATGGTAAGGTATATGCAGAAAGTCAAAGAAAAATTGGGGCTGTTCAACCAAATCCAAATCCAGCAGGTCGGTAGGGAACAAAATGCCCATGCCAACGCTCTGGACGGAATAGCCTCAGCAGCATAAGTTAGAGAGCAGAGGATGGTCAGCGTCCAAGCATTTCTGAAGGACGGCTCACTTCCAGAAGACAAAAGGGAGGCCCACCGAATCGTCTATTAATCGGCTCGGTTCTGGCTTGGCCCTCATGACAAGTTGTACAGGCGGTCATTCTCCAGGCCGTACCTCCTCTGTGTGTACCCGACATTGGTGGAAGGAGTTCTGCAAGAGCTCCATGCCGGCAGTTGCGGAGCTCATACCGGGGAAGGTCAATAGCGCACCGGGCAATCTCGCAAGGATACTGGTGGCCGAAGATGATGGAAGACGGAGAACAGATTGTGAAGAAGTGTGACCCCTGCCAGCGGTTCTCTCCAATCATCAGACAACCTGCCGAGGAGATCACACCGCTAACCAGCCCATGGCCTTTTGCTCAGTGGGGCTTGGACATCGTCGGCAAGCTTCCTACGGCACTAGGAGGATTCAAATTTCTGATCACGGCAACAGATTACTTCTCCAAGTGGGTCGAAGCCGAACCATTGGTCACCATAGAAGACAAGGATGTAAAGAGATTCTCTTGGAAGAACATCGTCTCTCGCTTTGGCATCCCCTACGCCTTTATCTCTGACAACGGCACTCAGTTCGTGGGGGACCTCTTCACCAATTTCTGTGTCGAGCATCGAATCAAGTTCTACAACTAAACCCCTCACTACCCGCAAGGCAACGGCCAGACCGAAGCATCCAACAAGACCATCGGCAGCGGTATTAAAAGAAGACTTCAAGCGGTTAAAGGAAGATGGGCCGAAGAACTCCCCATCATTCTTTGGGCCTACCGAACGACTCCACGGCGCTCCACAGGGCAGACCCCATTCTCTCTATCCTTCGGCATGGAAGCAATCATTCTGCTAGAAGCCGGACTGCCAACAATCAGAACCGAAGGGTTTGACGAAGCCACAAACAGCGCAGCAATTCAAAAGGACCTAGACCTGACCGACGAAAGAAGAGACTCGGCTAGGATCAGACTAGCCACCTACCAGCAAGGGGTAGCCAAAAATTTTGCCCGAACGGTACGGCCTAGGGCATTCAAGGTTGACGATCTCGTCCTTAGGAAGGTGGTGGGAAATAAGAAGAAGAGTTCCGACGGGAAGCTCGGTCCCAATTGGGAAGGACCGTACAGAGTAACCGGGCATGCAGGGACCGGGGCTTACCAACTTGAGGATCTGGACAACACTCCAATCCCCAGACCATGGAACGTAACTAACCTGCGACTGTACTACCACTAAATGTAAAATTGGCTTAGGGCCCCCAATCAATGAAAGTGATTTTCGAAATTTGTTTTCTGCGTCGGCTCTAAATTACCGAAATGCCTCAGTTGTCGTTTATCTACAGAACGTGCATGCAGCTCCTCGGTGGCATTGCCGAGGAAGCTTACATCTCTTCGGCGCTACATCACCGAAGCAGCTCCCAGTTGCCGTTTATCTACAAACGTACATGCAGCTCCTCGGTGGCATTGCCGAGGAAGCTTACAGCTCTTCGGCGCTACATCACCGAAGCATCTCTCAGTTGCCGTTTATCTACAAAACGTGCATGCAGCTCCTCGGTGGCATTGCCGAGGAAGCTTACAGCTCTTCGGCGCTATATCGCCGAAGCAGCTCTCAGTTGCCGTTTATCTACAAAACGTGCATGCAGCTCCTCAGTGGCATTGCCGAGGATGCAACACATCCGAAACATTGCACAAGTTATCATTTATCTAAAAAATGTACAAGTGTTGCCCAGGTAGGCGCCGGAACAGCCTTTATTTTGCAAGCAGCCAAGTATTTGGCCGAACCGAGGAAAATGCCTTGGTTACCCCAAAACCCTTTCCTCGGCTGGGAGAAGTGGGTAGAGCAACATAGAAAAACGCGCAGGCATGAATGCAGTTCATTAAAGCAAAAAACAAAAGGAGCCGGCCACAGGTCGGCTCGACCCAGACAAAAAACAGAAAATTACAAAGCGGGAGTGCAAGGATGGTCAAGCAGTCGGCTAAGAGGAACCGACAAGAGGATCGACCACAACAGGAGGATCGGCCACAACAGCCGGAGCAACCGTTGGCGCAGAAAAGATCCAAGCTCCAGCCTTGGATTTCCTCATTTCAGGGATCTCCCCCACGCCCTCAGCGCTGTCTTCGGCCCCCATGGAAACCAAGGCGTTGACCCATCCCTTCTTGAAGACCTTCTCCTTCAACCTTCCCAACTGGCTGCAACACTCAGCGGCCGCCTTTTCATACCCCCTCTCAAAGTCCTCCTCTTCCTTCTCGGCTGCTTGCTTCTGCACCTCCTCCATCTCCGCCTTCAGACGGAGGTTCTCAGCCTGGAGCTCCTCAAGCCGAGCATTTTTGGCAGACAGCTCCGCCACATTGATCTCGACCGTCGCCAGAATTTGCTTGTTCTTTTCCTCTAGTGCGGCCACGGATCCCAGAGCCTCGGCGAGCTTCTCCTCCGCCTCCTTGTCAGCCAGCTGCCGGGCAGCCTATACCTGGCTGAGGTGTTGATCCACGCCGGCGGCAGCGTGCATCATCTGCAAAAAACACAAGTTACCAATGCAAATGCCAAAAGGAACAGGTTATACATGACAGATATGCTTACCATTCCGCTGTAGTACATCATCCGGCAGAAACAGGACCGGGGGCCCTTGGGGAGGCGCTCCATCTCCCTCGGCAAAGTAAAGGCCTGGGCCAGAGCCAGAGCCAGGCCAGGGCGCTCGTCTAGCGTGTCTCCCATCTCGGGAACAAGGCCCTCATAGGAGAGCTTCGGCTCAAATGGAATGACCTCCCGCTGGGAGGATTGCGCCGTCTCCTGCGCCGCGGGATCCCGGGCAGGACTCTTTTGAGAAGGAGTCGAAGAATGCTCAGCCGACTGCACCGGTTCCTCAGTCCGAGGCCTCTTCTCCCGACGAGCCCTCTGCAACGTCTCCATAATTTCGCCGGAGCGGCCTCTCGCCGGTGTTTCCTTCAGAATGGTCACCACGGGCTCAACGTCTAGGCCCTCCATCTCATCGGCCAGGAAGTCGCCTTCAAGATCGATCACCTTCTTGGGACCCATTTTTACCTCTACCTCCTCGATAGACGGCGAAGCAGATGGTTCGACTGGATGAGTATCAGAAGGTTCGACTGAACGCCTAGCAGATGGCTCGGCCTGGGGAGGTCGCGGCCGAAGAGTATGTGTATAAGTTGGATGGTACTCCAACAAGGTCGGGGCCCAGCGCCTGGCTTCCGACAGAGCAGAAAATGCCTTCACCCTATCAGTGTCGGCTGCGTTCTTGCAGCCACTAAGGACCCCGGCGTCTGCACAGGAAAAAGTAGGTTAGAAATCCAAAAGATCAGTCAAGAGGAAAGTCGAGCCGACGAAATAAAGCTTACTAGGGACACCCTCCCGAAAGGGCACGGTAAACACATGGCCTCCCCCATGACGAAGGGGAGTGGAGAAACGGCCGGAGACGATCAAGACGTTGTCGGCGTACTTATCTGAGTCTTGCAAGCCGACAATCAGGCTGGTCTGGCCAGGCCTCTGGCCCAAATAATACTTGTTGGATTTATGGTTGTATCCAACGAAGTAATAGCCGAAGATGTCGTCAAATGTGAGCCGATCTGCCGGCAGAAGGGTTTCGTTTAGCTTGGTCACCCCCAGAAGAATCCTGAAGGTGTTTACCGTCACTTGGAACGGTGTGATACCCAGAGAGCCGAAGAACTAGGTGAGAATTGGCTGAAAGGGGAACCAGACTCCCCCCTCGACAATGGCAACGATGGGAATGAGGACGTGTTGTGGTCCCTGTTCATTGTGACCGACGGGGGCCAATAGGAGATTCACGTCGACTGGAATCTCGTACTCCTCCCTGAAGTGCCGGAGGTCTTCAGGAGTGTCCAGGAGCCGCCTGAACTTGTCGGACCGCTTATTCGGCGCCATCAGTTGGATCTGAAAAGAACACAAGCAAGAGGGCACCGTTAGTCGGCCCGACATCAACCTATGCAGCAAAGCACAGGACGGCTGGCTCGG
The DNA here is from genome assembly GCA_002855965.1 of Monotropa hypopitys. Classification (NCBI taxonomy): domain Eukaryota; kingdom Viridiplantae; phylum Streptophyta; class Magnoliopsida; order Ericales; family Ericaceae; genus Monotropa; species Monotropa hypopitys. The sequence goes on from NMUG010012175.1 coordinate 8,733, forward strand.
CTCGGCCAAAATCGATCAGTGTTCATCTTCCTCGCCATAGGGCCCAGAAACTTGCAGGAAACTTCCAGGCCACGAAAATGGCAGGGAAGATGCACCCTAACCTGGAAAAAAGTCACAAAATCGACTACAAGATGAAAGCAGACCCAACCACGCCACCCCAGAAGCACAGAAGCTTCCAGGCCTTCGACAATGGAGGGAGAATCAACGGCCATTGACAGGTCGCAAGAACGACCTGGACAGCAAGAAAAAATGTGCAAAAATGGCGGAAGTGAGGCTCAGATGTTACCTGGGATGAAGAAGAAAGCAGGAAGCCTATAGAGCAAGCACTGGGAGCGAGAAGGAAGGTGGCTAGAAGAGCTGCGGAAGGTCGCCGGAAATTGCCAAGAGAGAGAAAGCAGCAGGAGCAGGAAGGTTTTGAAAAAACCCTAAGTGCCCTATTTATAGGAGGACGCCTGGAGCCCAAACCCGATTTACTGGTCGACCCGGCCCAAACGGTTGTCCAGCGCCCGCAATAATTGCGCCGCCTGCGAAATTGTGCCGGCGCCGCATGCCTGACAACGCATTAGCGCGCTGTCCCATCAACCGCAGCTCCATCCAACCGCCGCGTGACACGTAGCGCTGTCCAACCGCCAGATCAAACGCACAAAGACCGATGATGCGACACCTGTCCGCGTGACGTCACGTCAGACGCGCCACCTCTCCAGAGCGCGACACGTCAGCGATTGCAAATTGACGGTTTATTAAATGCTGTCAGGACAAATCTCAAGTCAAATCAGTGGTCCGGCGCTCCTCTCTTCGGCACCTACACAACCTATCGGCACCAAGTCAACCCCGCTTCAGCCAAAATGCCTGGCCAAAGGGGTTGATGGGCTATTGTTGGGGGGCGAACTCTCAGAAGGCCGGAGCCATGACCTCCTCCAGGAGGACCACAGCTCAGACCAGCCAGCATGCGGCCGAGCAGATCTTAGCCGACGGTAGGGCCTCTCTGGGGCTCTCTCCGGCCCGGAGACTCAAAGTCCAGAGGAGGAGCCTAGCCGAGGAGCCTAGTAGTCAAGGTCGTGCGACCGAGCAAAGCAGGGCCGACGAGAAGGCTCTTTCGGGATCACTTCTGTGCAGAGGCCTCTCAGCCCAGGACGGCCCGGACAACAGCAAGTAGCGCCGAAGCGAGCCGCTTCGGCCAGACAGGACAAAATGCCTCGTTCACAACGAATATTCCCTCGTGGACAGCATCCCAGATTTTGCGCACATGGCAGACACACACATGACACAGAATCAGCTTTTCCGTGATTCCCGCCGCACGTCCGACAGCCATTTTCAGCTTTTTTGCCGCCCAAAGCTGTCAGACGGCGCCGCCTGACATTGTCGAAAACTGCCCGGTCGGCCACATGCCAACACACTCAGAGGGGACAGCTGCACTGCCCCACGCCGCATGTGGGCGACTCGCCCGCGCCGAAGAGCGTGCCCAGCACTCTCCGATGTTCTATATAAGGAGCTTGGCATTCAATGCATGGTAGGCTCTCTCTCTCTCACTAGCCAAAGCTCTGCTCATTTACTTTCTCTCTCTACAGACTCTTTGCTGACTTTGCCATCGGAGGGTCCACCGGCGACGCCGCTAGTAGCCTAACGTTTGTTCACTATGCAGCCAGGTCCAGCCGCTCAGCTCCACCGCTCACCGCCGGAATCTACCACCGGAAAGGCTTA
>NMUG010012176.1:0-10431 GCA_002855965.1 Monotropa hypopitys
CTCAAATGCTCTGATATTTTTTGTCACTGCGCGCAGGTAGTTCTGCTTCTTACTTGCTGCCAGCTGCAGCACTTGGAGCAATGGCATATTGTTACATGTGGTGGAAGGCAAGATGTTAATGTTGACTTTTTAAGCCTTTGAATGCTTTTTTTAAGAGTTTCTATTCAATTTGATGATGTTTGTTTATCGTGTCTATATTTATTGAATTTCCGTTCTTTACAACACAGGGCTGGTCACTATCTGATGTTATGTTTGTAACAAAGCATAATATGGCTAATGCTGTTGCAACTGTATCCAAACAGTTAGAGCATGTAACTGAAGCATTGTCTGTAAGTAGGAGAATTAATGGGCAAATGTGTAATTACTGTCTTATTTTGCATTAGTTCTTTAATTATTGTGATTTGCTGTTTTCTGTACTCTTGGTTTTTGCTTTGATACTTATTGTGCAGTCAACGAAAAGGCATTTAACAAAGAAGCTGGAAAACTTGGATTGGAGGCTGGATGAGCAGAAGGAAATATCTAAGCTCATTGCATGTGATGTAGGTGACTTTTTTTTCTAGCTAAATTTGTAACCAGATTGAAGCTAGATACATATGCAATGGACTGATATTACTTTTATTTATTTCATTAACATCACAAGTTGCACTAAGTCCTACAGGCAATGCATCTTAGCTGTTACCAGTTGCATATATTTATTTGGAATTTGCTTGTCTGCAGGTAAGGGACGTGAAGTCAAATCTTAATCAAATTGGGTATGATATTGATATAATCAACCAGATGGTGTCTGGGTTGGTGAGTAACTATTTTTTCCGATTGCAGCTGACCTTTTAGAACTTGATCCCTCTCGTGGTGGGATGATTACTAAACTGATATAGTAATTGTTGATCAACTCCACAGGAAGGCAAGATTGAGCTTCTTGAAAGCAAACAGGTTTTGTGGTTACCCATCATATGATTCCATAAGAACCATCCAAACCCTTCTGTCTATTTGACTAATCTTTGGTTGGTTGGTTCCTTATTTTCTATTCAGGATATGACTAATTCAGGTCTGTGGTACCTTTGCCAATTTGCTGGAGGCGTCAAAGATGATCTGAATACTAAAGTTTTTCAGGTCCGGCATTCTGCTACATGTGTGCAATTTTGATACATTAATATCACGATATTAGCACTTGTTAGAAATTGTGAAACAATCCATCTTCCTCCCTTCTAATTGCATCTCCTCCAAAACGCCCAATGCCTCTGCAGCACTCCCATTTTGTCAAAACCCAGAAATCATAGAGTTCCAGGAACCATTATCCCTGAATGGCATGTTACTAAATATTCGATGGGCAATGGTGAGAGCTCCATAGCGGTAGTACATGTAGCTTCACTACTGTATGAGGCAATGAGTGAAATTGATATGCTGAAGAACACCTGCGGTGTAGTTGGGAAGAGGGTTTCTAAAAAAATGCCCCGAGCGGAGACGCCAGCCCAGGAGAGCTAGTCATTCACATCTGCCGTAGATGTAAACACAGATGTGCAGTGCAGATGATAGGAATCGAACCCGAAACTTTACAGTGCAGATGATAGGAATCGAACCAGAAACTTTATTGTATTCATCAGTCCTTGCCATCTGCGGGGCAATGGGGAAGAGGGAATAGCCTGCTGTGCAATTACTCATGGATCAAGACACAATAATTGGGCGTACATAACTGGACAGACGTAGATATATGAAAGCAAAGTTTGTACACAGAATATATGTTCTTCTGAATATAATTGGAACTCTTTGATTTTAAGGTCTTATTATTCTGCTGACGTAAAGTTCATTTTACCAAAATAATAATTGGACTGATGAGCTACCAACGTGAACCCTTCGCTTATTTTTTACACAATTGAATCCCCCACCCTCCACACCCCCACACACCCCCACACAGGGTTGTAAACGAGCCGAACCGTGTGAATTTTGGGGTCCGTTTGTTAATGTGTATGTTGGGCTCGAGTTCGGCTCAGCTAACAAAACCGAGACTCGGGCTCCGTTTGACAGGGATCTTTAAACTAAACGGGCCGAATCAAGCCGAATCTGGGCTCGAATTCGGGTTCGGCGAACCATAAAAAAGTTTTTTATAGTTTTTTGCCTTCCACTCTAAATACTAATGAGTAAATTTACATTTTAAAACTTTTTTTCACGAATGTATTCTTTTATTTTGTTATTTTATTTAGTAATATATTAGTAATATTTATTTTGATATAATATATATTCTTTTAACCTAGGTTCGTGAACCTGACCGAGCCGAATACTGTTAGGTTCGAGTTCGGCTCATTTATCTAACGAGTTTAAAATTGAGGTTCAAGTTCGACTTGTTTAATAGACGAATCAAACTCGAACGAACTTTTATCGAACCGAGCCTCGAATAGTTCGCGAGCGGCCCTGTTCATTTACAGGACTACCCCACACACAAAAATGTGGTAGGAACTAGGGAGATCTCTTAATTTGTGGGGGTACTGAGCTGACATCTGGGATTTGAATGTGGTTCCTACAATTATGTATTGGGAAATTTTGTTAGATCTGCTTTTGAAATTCTTAGCTTGAGAGAATGTCGTATATAATAGATAGCATGCATCTTTAATACCAGTGTTTATATTCGAGAGAAAAAAACGAGCTTACCCATAAGTTGGGAACTTGTGATGTTATTTCATGCCCCAATTTGTGTCCAATCCTTTTACATAATCGAGTTGTGCATGAAAATACTAGTATCTCCATTTTGTTTCCTCAACTTCTGGGGGATGAGCATTTTGTGTGCTAGTTGCCATGAATCTGCATCAAGTTACTGGATAATATATTATCTTTCTTGTAATTGGACAGAATATTGAGGCAAAGTTAACAGACTGTTCGACATTGAAAAATGAAGAGAAATCATTGAAGGTATGTTAAGTGCCTTAAATACATTTTCCTTGCTGTGATTGGTGTGTGTTTCACAGTTGACACTGTCCACCGATAATTTTTCAGGGGCTTCAGTTCCTTGTCGAATCCAATGAGCCCAATGCAATAGAGAAACCAACTATTAACTCGCTGAAAATCGATGTTAGTGACAATCCTGCCAAAAGTGACTCAACTATCAAAACAAGAATCCACAGGTCTTATCCAGTTGGAATTTCTTGGGCACGGGACATCTTAGGCACTGGTTTGTGATTTTTTTAGCACAAAGTAGATCGTATATAGCATGCTTATTGATTCTTGGAGTGGTCTTCATTTGTTTCATGTTGATTTCTCAAACAATAAAGCATTCAGAAATTTTCTTACTAATAGTAAGAAAGGGGATACCGTTGCTCATTGGTCTCGAAACCCAGGCGGTCTGGGATTGTCAATTAATTTTTGTGATTTTGTTGTACCAAAAGTTTATGTTAGTATTTTTAGCGTGTTGGTTGTTTTCTGGGATTTTAGTGAGATCTTTAGCTAAGTTGTATTTTAGTTATGTATTGCAAAACCATTCAGAGTCCGTAGTTTTTCAAGTTTTATTTTTGGTTCAGGATAGTGACAGGTTAATTTCTTCCCTCTTTGATCCCATATGATGATTCGACTTGCCACGCTTGCTGAGGATGTGCCTTCCAATAGAGATGCTTATTGGTATGATATTGCATTCATTACATTGCATCTTCATTTATAGCATCCTTGCTTGTTTTATTATTATAAAATTCATTTTAGGCTTAAGACACATGTTTTTGTGTTGTGAAAGGGCGTGGTTTGTTTCTGGGTCATTATGGGACTTTTGGGACTCCATTCTCATTGAAATTTGGGAAAGTCCCGAATCCATCAATGCGTGGCGTGCCTTTGGCGTGCCATGGGCATGCGCGCGCTCAGTGACGCGTTATGAGCGTGCGAGTCCTTCGTCAAGCACTCAAGCGAAACACATTTTGTCATCCAAATAGCAATTGACGCGCTTGGGGCGTATGCGCCATGAAGCTACCAGATTGGCGATCGTGCACTTGTGTTGCATGTGCGTGCGTGTTTGACTATTTTGGGTTCTGTTTTAATTGTTTTTGGAAGGTTTTTAAGTAGCCTTAAGGGTATTCTTGTCCTTCTATGTTTTAGAAAGTCTTTAGCTTATTTAAGATCTCATATAACATTCATTAGGGTTAGGAGACTATATATCAGACTTCTTGATGGCTATTAGAGATAGAGTCTTAAGCTTTTGTGAAAAGCCCTAGTCACCATATGTTTTATGGATTTGAGAACTTGTGTCGCCTTGTTGTGATTTTCTTATTTGTTTTAAATCCATTGATTGTTATTCATTAGATTGCATACATAATCATACTCATACATAATCATATTCATTTATATCTAGTGTTTTCATCTTCATACATCCATCATCATATTGCTTTGGAGTTGGAGAGTGACTTGTCTACCAAGATCGGAGAATATCCGAAGCTGTTTCAATACGGAGATCAATTTGAGGAGTGTTGTGGTTACTGTCAGATTGCAGAAGAGACTCAAGGAGTTGAATATCGCGGAGTTAGGCTTGGGGTAAAAGTCTGTAATTCCTATATTTTGTATTTCTGTGATTGATAGTAGATTTGAGTACTCGGTCTGTAGTTTTGCGCTTAGGAATTAATTGATCCCTAAGTAATTTTCACGTAAATCTGGTGTCTCTGTTTATTGCCTTCTGCCTTACTTTTATTGTTGATTATTAATACAATCAATCGGCTAATAATCGGAAAATGTTTTTTTAAAGAGGTCCAATTCGGTGAACCTATTCACGCCCTCTAGGATCTGCATAGCTTTCACACATTTTCAACTGGTATCAGAGCCATGTTGCTATTTGCGATTTAAAAACCCGAGTTGATTCTAGATATCATGGACCCCTATATGTCTTGCGACGACGCTTCTAATTCAAGATCTCCATATTTTGAGGGCAACGATTATGAATATTGGAAATCTTGGATGATGAATCATCTCATAAGCATGGGAATTAGAGTTTGGCGTTTTGTCATTCATGGTTACGTTGAACCTATGATTGAAGACCCTGAAAAGAAAAAGACTAGACCTAAAAAGGATTCTGAATTTTACACGATCGAGATACAAAGTTTTGAGGCCAATGGGAGAGCGTTTGGAGCCATACTTAGCGTGGTGTCTCGTAGAGAGTTTGGACGAATATTCGCTTGTAATACCGCTAAAGAGGCTTGTGAGGTTTTGTGCATGTCATCAGGGAACTCATACTATTCGAGTGTCTAAAATTCAAGGTTTGATAACTAGGTTCGAAGAACGTAGGATGAAAGACAACGATACTTTTGTGAATTTTATTTCCAAACTTATCGATATAGTTACATCCTTTCATGGTTTAGGAGAACCTTTGCCTAATCTTAAAATTTGTCGCAAGGTTTTTAGGTCCCTACCTGAACGGTTTAGGGCTAAAATCACTGCCATTGAGGAGAGATTTGACATAGATAATATGACCTTTGAGGAATTTATGGAAAAACTAGAAACATTTGAACGAAATTATTTGTCTTCTTATGTTTCTCAAAAATTCTCTCCTAAAATTGATAAGAGCATAGCTTTTTAATCTGTTGATGAATCCTCTGAATCTTAAGAGGACGAGGATGACTTTTATGATGCTGACATTGATTTTCTTGCTAAGAAATATAAAAAGTTCATGATTGTTAGTAAAGATAAGCCGATTGCTAAATCTTCTCATGATTCTAATGAATTCAAGAAATTTAAATCTAATAATGCTTCTAAAAACTTCTCTGGTGACACATCAAAGAAATTGAAAGGTATACAATGTCATGCTTGTTATAGTTTTGGTCACATCCAATTTGAATGTGCTAATACCTAAAAGAAAGGGTATAAAGTTATGTGAGATGGTGATAGTAGTGATGATGAATTTAATGATGAGACCAATAAAAATATTAGTCCTTATTACTAATACATCCAATTCTCCAAAATTCACCTCTTTGACCATTTGACAATTTTGAAAACGAAGAAGATGATAATGAACTTTCTAACATTCAAGAAGCTTTTAATCAATTGATAAAAGACTACAACAAAGTATACAAGAAAAGGATTGAATTAACCACCCTAAAAAAGTTCAAAGAGAAAGAAATTCACTTTGAGACAGTTTAAATCATGAACTTTTTGAAGAAAAGAATTATAACGCCAAACTTGTCGACAAATTTAATGTTAATGAAAAAACTAAATGTGAGGGAATGATGAAATTGGAAGAATGTCAAACTAGGATTTTTGAATTTGAAAAAGATTTATGTGAGGCAAGAGATCTAATTAAAAGAAATGATCGTGGAGCAAAAAGAATTGCGAAATTGACTCAATCTTTTAGAGATAAGTGTGGTCTTGGTTTTATTGAACCCACATCGCCTCAATCTAACTCTCAATTAGAATTGAAAAATAATATCATTTTTGTTAAGTCGGAAACTCATGTGGTAAACTCTCTTACTATTGGAAATTCATCCACTCAAAAAGGAAAACAAATTAAAAAGGAGAGTGAACCGTGCGAAAAATCATATCAGTCTAGGGTTAATCAACCAAGTTAGCTCCAATATGTCTAAGGCTCGTGTTGTTGTTTGTCATTATTGTGGAGTCTATGGCCACATTAGGCCTTATTGTTATAGACTCTTGAGAAAAAAAGTGTAGATCCCCAAGGATGAGGGATTAACAATTATGGTAGATTCCCTAGCACATTTAATGAGAGAAATCCAAAATCTTTTCAACTAAAAGCTAAATCAAAAAATGAGTTTGTGAATAAATTGAATCATCTCACCACTCAATCCACTCACTTAATTAAGGAAATTTACAAGTTGTCATTTTTTGCTAATAATTTGGGTTCTAGTGGAAGGTTGAATCATTCAACATGGAAACCAATGGTGAAATCAAACTCTAAAAATTCTTACATAGTTTGGAAAGTAGTTAATAGGAAAGTTGGATGATTCCTTATTGCTTAGGGTACCTTTGTGATTTGCGATTCTCTTCCCATATTCTGTTTTGGAAATTGATACCCTAACATATTTTGTTTTTTTAATTTTCTCTTTCTTTTATTTGGTAGGTTTACAAGAGCTTATTCTATTTTTGATTTGATTTGAGTCATTTGTTTGTCTTGTCGTGTGTGCATGTGTATTGCATTCTTAGTTTTATTTTTGTTTGGTATCAAATCATGAAGTATTTTTAGTGTCACATGTTAAAGTGCATGGTTTGGTAATTTGTTGCGAATGCTTGGTGATTGTGTGTACTTGGCATATGTTTTTCTTATTGCGTGTGAATTCTCTTGAATTGCATTAAAGATTTTGGATTTTCCATAAATATCTTGCATTGATTATGATATGCTATTATATACATTCATTGATTATTTATCATACTTGACTTTTTGAAAATATTCATTGTCGATTTAAATTTCATGCACAATTCTATTTATACACACTCACTTATTAGAGCTTAACCTTTACGAGTGCCTCAAAAACCGTTTGAAGCTTTTTTCGGGTTTTGACTTTTATAGGTATAATCTTGAATTGACCATATATTCGAGTCTTAACTATAGATACTTTTTCCCATTTGACTCCTTTATATGATTAGCCGCCTATGGATTAGTGCGAAAGCTCTCTTTGATTTGAAAAAATATAAAAGGTCATTGTACAATCAAAAGAAAATATCAATCAAGATGCAATTGAGCTATTCTAAAATAGTTATTTGCATTTGCTCTTGCTTTTCTAAACCTTTATCTTAGGAGAATTATTGCATAATCCTTTGCCACGTGCTAGGTGTAAATCGTTGATCGAGTTTAAAAAATAAGAATGTAATTTGTGCTTAAGTGTTTAGGTTCGAACCACTATTGGTTTGACTTTCTTAATTGACCTTGTTGGGCCTTTTCCCTTGTGAGCAGATTCAATTGTGTTTTGGCATTACTAATAGTTTTTTGCTCATTTTGCATTGAGTTAACTTAACACTTTGATAGTTTTGATCATAAGATTGCATTCTAATTTTTGATATTTTTCATCTATCTCGTGAGATAAATTGTCCTTGTGTAGCTTATATGTGCATATGATTGATCATGCTTGGCTTGCATAGAACTTCTCTTGCTCTTATAGATGCATTTATTTAGCATCTATATGCTTTATTCTTTTATCCTTAATATATTTCTTTCTTATTATATGCGAATTCCATCAACGACAAATAATTGTCCCAACATCCAATAAAGTCAAGAACGGATGCCCGAATCATATCTTCTAACACCTGAATAGTATGCTTTGTCTGAGGATGGAATGCTATACTAAATTTCAAAGTCGTTCCCAAAGCCTGTTGTAAACTCATCCAAAACCTAGACGTGAATTTTGGATCCCAATCACTCACAATAGATACAGGAGTATTGTGCAACTTATCTTCACCTATAAGAAATGAGATGATTTTACGTGTTCCCATTTTTATATTGGAACCGGTAAACTCTGTAGTAACCCTGTTGTCATTTGATGTTCGGTCTTTACCGATTGACATGTCACACATTTGGCCATAAACTCTGCCACTTCCCGTTTCATGCCTATCCACCAAAAGTTTTGCACAGATTCTGATAATGTTTGTTGCTATCCGGATGCATCGCATAAGAGGATCTATGTGCTTCTTCCAGAATTTCCTGTTTCAATTTATTATATCCCGAAACACATAATCTATTTTTAAATAATAACATACCATCTGTTGGTCCACAAAGACAACCAAGAGGGGGAGGGGTGAATTGGTCTACCAATAATAATGATCAAATAAAAATTTAATCATCTAAACTTGTACAAAAAGAAATCAATACAAATAATATATCAAAATATATTATAATCCCAATTCTAGAATCAATACCAAAACTCTTCCATTACACCTAAGTTGTTGCAATACGACAACGATTGAGGTTTTTAGGATTGTTTTGATGCTTTGAATTTAGATTGAAAATATATTTTGATAACACAAAATATAACAATCACAAGAATTAAAAGTGCAAAGGATAGAGAGAGAGAGAGACAATACACAAGATGTTTAGTGGTTCGATAGAGCGTGTCTCTCCCTACCTACATCTACTTCCCCCACAACTTGTGAAGGATTTCACTAACGTAAGTAACCACCGAATGTGATTACAAATTAAAAAGTGAGTGAGGACCTTCAAGGGTATCCTCCAACCGTTACACTAGGACCTTCGAGGGTGACCTACAACCATTAACCTAGGACCTTTAAGGGTGGCCTACAACCTTTCAATCAGGACCTTCTAGGGTGGCCTCCAACCTAACTACAAGGGTACAATCCTTGTTTACAAAAGTAAGAGGAATAAACTAAGGTAGAATTTTGTGACTAAACTTCTTTACAAATGATAATCTAAGAGAGAAAGAGAATAATAAAGTGTAAGAACACAATGGATGACTTCTTCTTCTTCAATCTTTAAAACGACCAGAGGTATAACGACCTGCCCCCACCCTATACAATATTGTGCAGGACGGGAGCGAGTCATTATATATGGTATCAGAGCCTGCACCAACCGGAAATATAGGACCAGAGGATAATCTGGACCCCACACGAGGACATGTGGTCCAAGTAGGGGAGATTGTGACACCCCAGTCTAAGGTGTCAACTGGAGTCCCAGAGAGGAGATCCGGGTCAGTAGACAAGTCCCACATCGCTTAGTGGATGTAAGTTATGTGTACTATAAATAATAGATCATGAACCTACCTTGCACAAAGCCTTTTAAAGCCGTGCAAGTGTCAAAGCCTATTGGAAAATTCCAGTTAAACGTGCTCGTCCTGGAGTAGTCTAAGGACGGGTGACCCCCTAGGATGTCCACTGGGACTTGGCGGCCAAAGCGGACAATATTGTGCAGGGCGGGAGCGGGTTATTACAAGAGGTATGTAACAATGTTAAAGCTCCTTGACTTGGTCTCTTTAGGGTTTGAGTGTTGAGAGATGATCACAAAAGTGTAGGCTTGAATGCTTCCAAACCCCCCTTACAGTCTCTTTAATTCTTTAAAAAATCACAGAATGATTTGACAGTGTTCTGGACGATATATAACACAAAACAGCACAATATAACAACACCGCACACACAAAAGTCAGACTGACATCCAGACCGGTGGATCGATCGTTGAGCCGGTTTCACTACCGGTTGGCCATTTTGCTTCCTTATTGAATGATATGCTTCCCTTATACTTCTGCACTGTTTTGGTACATATATCAAACATGAACATTGAGCAGAATATTTTACAATGCATTTACCATAATATTCAAATTAATTCAAAATCAAATATATCATTCAAATTCATTTTATTCTAATATAAAATCACAATTCTTGTGACAACAAATAAACCTCTTAAAGCATGCCATGTGTCCAAGGAGAGATTTTATAAGTACAAATAATATTCAATCAAGGATAATATATATTAAAATCGTACCTACCCTTAATTTAAATCCTAAATTATTTAGAATAAAA